>OMLF01011048.1:0-19355 GCA_900302615.1 Holocentrus rufus
TTGGTGGCTTTTCATCAGTCCAAGATAACTTATAACATTTGTAGTGTCTCTTATTCTTTCTATCAGGAAAGTCAAGAATAGGGCAAATGGGATCCAGGGGAGTGGGCTCTCATTCCAGGAGGTTTCTGTGTTGGTGGTTAGTGTTGTGTACCAGAAAACAGTCTCCTAAACAAGGAGGCACCTAAACAAATTGTGATGAGACAGGTGGCAGTTTTGTTATATCTGATGATAGCACATCACGGTAGGGCATTCAAATAAGTCTCTGAGTACTTGTATACCACCAACTCTCCAAGAGTTCAACCCAGGACCACTGAGGCCTGGAGGGAATTCAGGGTTCCCCTGAATTGAAATAAGGGCGGGTGTTATGTTGGTTTGGCCTTACATAGATCTTGCTCGTCTCAAAGCCTTGGAGTTTTGGGGAACAGTTGGGTTTGTACACATTCTTCTTTTGCTAATACAGGGTTTCTAAGAGATGACAAGTTTTGGAGAGGACAGCCCCTCTGAGAGACTTCAGTATCTACCCGTATGGAACAATGATCTTTCTTCAGTCATTAAGCCACAAACCTTAAATGTGAAGCCACCTGATACCATCTTAAGTTTGGACCATCTACACCTCCAGCAGCACTAGGCAGCTGTAATTTCACTGGTCTTAAAGGAGTCTGCTCTTCTATATAAATAAGCCCTGCCAGCCTTCTATAATCTTAACTACACTGTCTGAAAGGATAATAGGAACCATTTAAAGTGGATACCGTAGCTTAGGCAGGACATTCATCTTCCTAAGTACCACCCTGCCCAGCCAGGACAACAGCAGAGACGCCCATTTTATAGTATTCACAAGATGAGTCAAGTTTGAGTTGTACATCTGTTCAAATGAGGAGATTATACACATACCATCGCAATGGAATGGTTCATGGGCATTGGGGGAAGTTGGTAGAGAGGCCAGTGGCATAGCTTTGGATGTACTCATGCCATCTTGATTTTCTGCCATTTTGTAATTTATCTAAAACAGTTGTGTCATATTTAGACAAAAATGAGTAGATAGCCTCAGGAGACTAAAGTATACAAACCTACCATGAAGCAGCCCAATCACAAGAGCCATTTGGTTTCTATTAACAAATAAATTTACCAAACCTTCTGGCCAACTGCATAATTGGCCATAGTAGTGTGTTCAGTCATTGGGAAACTAGGTTAATATATTAACCTAAGTGGATAAACCCTTATATGCATGTTTCATTAAAAACAGTTAAAAGGGGCTTCAACCGTAATTTCCCATAAACTCCTGTAACGCTTGTGACATCCAATGGCACAAATCAACACCAATTGAATATGAATATGATTGGTCAAAAGTGGTATTATAACTAGAACAGCGAAGACTGGGTTTGCCGGACCCCATCCCTGGCAATGTTAAGTTGATGCAATCTTTAGCAGATCAAAATCTCCAGCTGCACATACAGCTATCACATTATATTGACAATGTGAAATGTTCTAGATCTGAAATGATCTGATAATTTGGTCTTCATCACACTAAAGAAGAATGTCTCTTAGTAAAGTTCATACAAGAACTTTACTAAGCATTCAATTTGTCAAATGGGAACCTGTTGATGAATGAATCAAATGTCATGGGAAATTCTCTCTCCAGTCTGTTTTCAGATTGTACACTATTACGTAAGACTGTTGTGACTTGATACATTTTTATTTAAAGATATTGAATATATATCTTTGAATGTGCAGAACAGAATGTCACAAATGCCGACATTTTGTTTAATGCTCCTGTTTCTTCTGCCTGCTCTTTGCACTTGAACCCTACAATTATGTTTTGTAGCTGTACTATTTATTTGAGTATGTCATTTGTCAAATCAAGTTTTTTTTCCTGCTTCCTGTTTTCCTGCTATATTTCTTCTTCTTCTTCTTCTTCTTCTTCTTCTTCTTCTCACTATTATTATTGTTGTTGTTATTTTCCACTTGGGAAAAAACACACCACCAAATGACAGAATGGGAAGAAAAATGAAAGATGAATCACCAATCGCTACAGCATTTAAGTGTTCTGGGTTGAATTGTTCCTTTAAGCTGTTCTTGAAGATTTTTTTTTTTTTTTTTTACTAAGGAATGAGCTGGAGGATCAACTTGTGCCCTCTGAAAATTACAATGACCATGATGGTTAGTTAGCCACAATGGAACGCTTCTTTGATTTTGTTTTGTTTTCCCTCCACACCTGTCCAGATTTCCCAGACTGTTTCCTGAGTGAAGGATTGAAACATGAGAGCAGTAAACTGTGAGCAGTGCCCATCAGCTATTGTGTGCTGCGGCTAATTAAAGCTTTAAGCTTCATTTAACACTAAGGTGCAATTTCCACCCCAGAGAAAGAGTCACAATCCCTCCTGAGTGTGGAGGAAATTCAATGGGACTAAGACTCGCGTCCCTCGCATTCTGTTTAAACAGACTCATCAACAGCGTGCTTCAAAGTGTTGACTCCATCTTCCTCATGTTCAGCTCATTCGTTCTTCAGTTGACTGACCCAAAATAAGAGGAAGTTAGACTCTTAATTTTATTTTACAGCAGAGTTAGTCACCACAATGGCACTTGTGAGCAAGTGAGAATCGTCTGTGAAGAGATTCAGCACAGAAAAGGCAGTTGTGCAATGACCAGTTGTTCAGTGTTCTGTGTGTGCTTTTGCCCTCCAAAGATGAGGTTATCTGTGAATTATCTTTGGGGGATAGAGTGTCTGTCACTGGTAAACCTCCTTGAGCAGGTTTAGCTGTGTTAACACACTTAATGGAGAGAGATAAAGAAAGAGGAAAGGAAGGCCTATGCATTGATTATATCTCCGCACTGACCTCCTCATATCCATGAGGGCAGTCCTGACCAAGGCCATCTCTACAATATGTGCCAGTGTACAACACAGCATCTCATTTAGGGGGCTGGTGCTAGGAGACAGTAGTTTTTGGAGCTGCTGTCTTCCTCTTGCTTTCCACCCTTCTCTTCCCTTCCCTTCCCAGAAACCGAGTCAATGACCATTTCAGTTCCTCCCTCTGCCATCTGCTCCTGCCGTCCGACACACTGACATTGATTGACGGATAGTAAACAGTGTGCCGATCAAGGCAAAACATGCAATTATCACAAAACCATGCTGTGCCCTTTTCTTTCCTCCGTCTTCCTTCTGCCTGCGTGGTCCATTCTCCGTCCTGTCTTTTTCTCATCATCAGCCGATACAATATAGCGTTTTGTTGTTTTTGTATTTTTGTCCCTTCAGGGACTGGCAATTAAGGAGGCCCTTTTTAGTGTGCCTGGGAAACACTTAATTTGACCTATTTTGTTAGTCATTTCATTTATTTTCCAAACACAGTAATTGCCTGGTAGGGAGCCTTGGCTGTTCAGGGCCAGTGCTCTAAGATGCTGCTATCTGTCTGGCCTCGTTGTGTGTCTGTGCATTTAATTGATTAGAGGTTGTCCACGTTCTCTGATACTTACAGCTGGCGTGCACATTTAGTAGCGTTATAGAACGTCATTTGAAGCACTACCAGAAGTGTGTGTGCAGGAGGAGGGGTGGGGGTGTCAATTCCGAGTTTGTTAATTTCATTACTTCATTTAAAGCAAATGGAAATCAAATAGAAATTAAAGGAAGTCCCACATGAAATCATCTGGGATTCATTTGGATGAAAATGTAGAGAAAGCGATCGTGCGAATGCGTCAAATTCTGGCGGGTTGGTATTATATTTATAGGAATGTGTTCTGAGGGCAGCATTGCATCTAACTAACCTAACCCTAAACCATGCAATGATGCCCTCAGCAGACATTCCAATAAATATAATACCAATATCCCAAATTCTGCTTCCTTCATTTATACTGTGCCTCCTGTAATGAATTTAAATGAATATATGAATTGACTCTGAAACCTCTATTGACACCGTTAATTTTCATATTCCAATTATAGCCTTAAAAGTTAAGCAGGTCTATTGTTGGGCCAGCCAAGGGCCAAGTCAGAGAGATTCTGTCTGTTGTCTGTTAAATAGAATAGAGATGTGAATAAGGGATAACTCACTTGACAGGCCCATTGATGCAGCTGTATGAGGCTGGTACACAAAGCACTTGTGAAGCTCCTCCACTTCCACTGTATACAAGCGGCCCTCCTGTCTCGTTGGCTGGGCGGATGCGGCGATGGACCTTTCTTATCCGCTTTTACAATTTGACATAATCATTTCCTCCAAGAACTGAGGAGGCGTGAGAGGGGTCGGATGAAGCGCTGACCAGTTATGAAGGAGGCCTTTCCTCAAACGTTCCTCACAATGAGGGGGCTCTCTTTGTTGGCCAACATAGAGAAGGCTGTGTGTTTTCGTCTGTGTGTGTGTGTGCATGCGCTCTGGTATTTATCCTGGCACCGCTCATCCGATATGGCCTTCTTTCTCATCCAGTGCTTGTAAAACAGGAAGCTGCTCCATTAATAATGTGTGAAAAGTGAACACAAAGTGAACACAAATATGCAGTGTGGGTCAGCCTGCCTTAAGGAGCTGCGAAAAGAATTTCATTAGTCGGAGGTTTCAGTGGAGAGTTTTAGTGTCACATGGTGCTCGAAATGCTGTTTCAGCGGCTGACAAGAATAAAAACAAAGATTCCAAATACTTGGGATTTTCTTTTTATCATCATTTTTATCAATGCATTGAACAATACTGAATAAAATCTATCAGCAGCTTGTACCGGAAAATGTTTGCATTTCAAAAAGTCACACTTAAATATCAGCAGTTATCTCCCGTGGTCAGAGCCGGGGCTTCCATGCCTCCATCAGCGGATTTCATGTTTCCGCTGTGTCTGTAGGCAATTGTGAAGCCTGATTGGAAACTGCAGCTCTTCGGTAGCCGGGGCTGACGAGAGCTGCCATCCTTGGATTCTTTGTCTTTTCGCCGGATGATGGATCCTCACCCGCTAATGCCTCCATCAGCTCTTTTATCAAGAAAAGCAAGCCTGCTGATTGTGCAAGGCCACGGTGCAGATCATAATACCAGCTAATATGGCGTATATATAGAAATGGCTACAAGAGTTTAAAAAGTGTTTTATTCAAGGTTGTATTACCCAATGAATACTGTAGCTTCATATTTGTTTTTACTGCTGGTTTTTCTTTAAAAAAAATTAAATAAATATAAAATAAAATGTACATTAATGCACTCTCTCTCAGCACCGTTTTGTTTTCTGAGGGGAATCCTGACCTGCATTTACAATGAGGTGTTAACAGTATTTTTTATGAAAGGAAAACAGCATATTTGAAACAGATTTTTAAGATCTCCCAAATTCTTTATTCCTGTAGTAATATTCACATGGCCTTCATATAAACAGAGCGTGCATGTGTATTCCTTTAATCAGCATTTTTCTCTGAGAATATCATGGAGCAGTTTGCTGTTCTTCTGGTTTTTCACCAAATAGCAGGGGGGGTCGCTTCTCCTTGGAGACTGCAGACAAGACAAAATAGGGAAATAAGCTGAATGGACAAAATTCTTTTTTTTTTAAGGGACCAGACAGTTGAACAGAGACAGTTGAAGCATATAATGCCTTTCACTCTACCTCAATCCACTCTGATGTGCTTCAGTGCTGTCCTGTTTTCTATGTAATTTACTATATTCCGCAGAACATGAGTACATACAGTAAAACAATAACTAAATAAAATAAACCTTTTATGGATGATTTTTTTTTTGTTAAGGGTAGATGGGAAAGTATGCATTGCTATGTATGTAATTATGTGGGAAATTAATAGATCCAAGGTAAGATTTTTTTTTTCTTCACTCTTCCTCCCCCGTCCCACCACCTCTCACCCGCCACCCCCATTACAGACACAAACACACACTTATATGATTCCTGACACACAGTTTGCTTTCACATCCAAAGCAGGGAGACGGGTGAGATGTGTTCTCACGAGCCCAGGCATTACAACCTCTCTCTCTCTATATCTCTGCGGCTTTGTCTCTGCTCCTTTTTCTCTCTACCCAGCAGAAAAAAGACAAGGGAGGAGTGAGAAGGGAAAAAAAACATACCCAGGATTCCCTGTTGGGCCAGTTCTTCCTCTATAGAAATCAGACGGTTGTAGTTAGTCAGCCTCTCACCACCACTCAGACCTCCCAGTTTGACATAGCCCATGCCCAGCCCAACTGCCTGAGGAGAAGAAGAAGGACAACAAATGGTGAGAGGGAGGCATTGTGACATGCTGAGCGCAGGTGTGTGACGCCACCAAGGGGCAGGAGAAGGAGACAGACAGAAAGAGAGAGAGAGACATGAGGTTAGACTGACACATGGGGCTGATATTAGCCCGTTAAAGGCTAGCTGATGCCTGTAGACTTCAAGTCTTTGTGCTAAGCTAACATGAAATGCTAGCCATTGGAACAGAGGTACAGAGGTCAAAATGGTATTGAACATTTTGTCTCGGTCTGGGTAAGTTGTATAAAGGGTATTTCACCCAAAACATTGGAGTATTCTTTTAATGACGCGTGGATATGGAGCTCCAATGTGGCGAAGGTTCCAGACCACCTCTGCTCTGATCAGAGAAACGTCACGGCTGTCATAGCTATTGCCAGCTGCCCAGTCCTTTTTCAGTTTATTCCAAGTGTTTGTGGAAAGAGGAAAGAGCTGCCAGATACCCCACAGCAAAAAGAAAAGCTTTCATGAATTGCCAATCCAGAATTTCACTTTCAGTGTGTTCGATGGAAAGTTTGCATGTAAGAAATCGTAAAAGTATTTGGCGTGATGCTAAATGCTCTTTCAGAGGCTTTTCCCGCCCTCCCAAAAATTCTGATGTAAACACTGGCTATTTTAAATGTTTTTTGGCATTAAAATGCTCAAAGCTGTCACTTGGCTCTGTAGTGGTAAAAGTGCATAATCACAGGCTAAACTTTTTTATGATAAAAGTGGAACAGCTGATCTGGGGCCTAGAGGAAAAACCAGTAGGCGCATGGACTGTGGCACTCAGAACACAGAGCACATTATTACTGCAATTAACCGCTGCACTGGAACCGAGGTGGTTTTCCACTTGGGGGAAACCACTAAACATGCACATTCTCATGAATGGGGTGGAAGGGACAAATGACACAGAGCTGAAAAGACGGGAAGAAAGAGCGTGGATGGGGCTCACCACATCTGATAGAGAGTCATCACTGCAGGGCTCTCTGCATGTCGTCCCCATTATCACTGCACCTGGCAATCCAACGGATGGATGGACACACACCTTCTTATCAGTTGATAATAAGCTTAAAGTCACAATAAAATGGCATTTTAAGGGTATTGTCCTAAAATACAGTTTATTTTGGGTAGAAACAGTGTTGGTGTGACTGGCGTATGTAAACAGATAACAGGGAGAGAAAGGTGGCTTTCTATAATGGAAGGAGGAGAATAGCAGAAATATTTAAAAATCTGGAATGGTAAAATTGTTTCTACTGCAGGACTATGAGGCCACATTATGAGGTCACGAGGTCTCCATAGGACTTGGTAAAACTTTTCTGGGGCACAAAATATGACACTCCCACAAACATGATCAATTTAGGATTGGC
This sequence comes from Holocentrus rufus, assembly GCA_900302615.1. NCBI lineage: Eukaryota > Metazoa > Chordata > Actinopteri > Holocentriformes > Holocentridae > Holocentrus > Holocentrus rufus. The sequence goes on from OMLF01011048.1 coordinate 7,524, forward strand.
GATTTGAAATTTAAAGGAATACACGTTTTGGGTGAGAAACCTTTTTTTCTAACTTACCCATACTTACCTATGCCATCCTACCATCTATAGTTCCTTCTCCTAAAACAACTCTTGTTTATTTATTTATTTATTTAAATTCCAAGATGTGTATTTGAAATACACATGATACATTGTATAAATACAACAGTTTCAGAGTTGCTGTAAGGTTTATTTTTTAACTTTGACGGAGCTAGGCTAATGACTCCTGTAGACTTACAGTCTTTATGCTAAGCTAACATGAAATGCTACCCATAGGAACCAAACCAGTGGACGTACAGAGCTGAAAATGGTGTTGAACATTTTGTCTCAGTCTGGGTAAGTCAGAAAAAGGATTTTGCCTAAAATGTTGGAGTATTCCTTTAATGTGGTGTTGCAGCAGATTGACAAGGCAAAGCAGCGGCCAAAAGCGGGAGTTAAACTATAATGATTAAAATATTTATTATCAGCTACAGGAATGTGACTCCGACAATACATGAGTTAACGTTAGCAGAAATTTTACCTGGAAAAAAAAAAAAAAAAAAAAATCCAACCTGTCTCTTGTCATGACTTAATTCAGGGGAAGAGAAATCAAAAATTGACTTATATGATGAAAATCACTCATTTTGGTCAAGTCATAATTCATAATTCAATACCATCTCAAAGCTGAGGTGCACAGTTTTCTGGTATGAAGCTCATATCTACCGTCTTTTCCATATGTTGAAAATGCAGCATTCACAAAATACGAGAAAAGGGAGAAACTCTTCCTCCCTCCCTCCTCCAGTGGAGGTTACCTTGATAGTCTGATGTGATGCGGATCAAGTCACTGATTGTTGTTTCATTAGTTTGTCTCAAGATGTGTCCTCTAACCCCTGGAATGGGCAATGCCTGGATTGGCTTGGAGGCAACATCAGAAAGCAGCAAGCATGAGCTTCCAATCGCACTTCTCAGCTTCTCCCACTGGTCCACGTCCTTACAGAAATGGGAAACAGCACACAAACACACCAGAGGACTTTATTCATGTTCTAGACAACACATAGGCCACCATCTTGCTGATTTTGTCTTTCCACTTACGGCACAATGTCAAGCAATGGATTTGTGAGCTTTTCAATCTGTAAGGTTTCAATGAAAAAATACACTCAATTTTTTCCATTCACAGTTAATTTTATTACAAGGACATTGAGCTAAGAGCTCAGTTTTGTCCATACAGTATATGCATTGTTTATTTGGTTTGGGATTATTCACGTTAGCTAGCATCGTTGCTATGAAGTCCATGAAAACGCATGACACAAAATGACACAAAAAGAACCCACTGATCTGTTAGAATTTTAAAAAATGGAAAAGCGTCAGAGAAGAGACGAACATAGATAGAGGAGATTCATCCTGTTTGTCCAAACTGAATTTCGGTGTCAGTATGGACACTAGTGGGGAATCTGATGAATCAGAACTACAGAGTGAAATCCCAAAACAACAGTGAGCAAGCACTCGCAGAGAAAGCCGGATCTTTTTCCTCTCTCATCCTCCTTCCTCTTATAAAAAATGATCACAGACCATTGACCATGTTGTGTGTGTTGGTAACGCACAGGTTGATACCCTTGACCATGCTGTGTGTTACTAACATGACCTTGCAGGATCTCAGTGTATTTAAGAGCTTTAAATTTAAACAGATACCTTTCGTTGCCGTTTACCCAAAATTCTGTATTTGTTACACTGCCAGAAAGGATTCTGATATGGTACAAACAATACAAAGAATCATTTTATGATACTTTGTAGAACCCTTTTTGTTAAGAGTGCACATGATCCTCTGTTACATCCACGACATAACTAGGTACATGGCTTAATACCCAAGCATAACTCATCTGGGTGCAGAGAACGTGGTTGAACGGTCGAGAGTTAAGCGGTTTATGCGTGACAATCAGATTGTCTGCTTGTGTTGACAGGTCAGTCTGGTGTCAAGGGTCAACTTCAGTTCACTTCAGTGCATGCAACCAACTGGTTTGAAAAAAATGCTAAAAAGGAGCATTTATGTTAATTAAATTACATTTATTATATGATTAAATTACAGATTACATTATTTAAGTGCCATTCTCGTGTATTTTAGTTAACCCTTTACATGTAAAATCCGTGATTTGATCCATTTCATTCAGGGCAAACAGAAACTACTAAATGCATCAGCAACCTGAACCTCCAAGCTCTATAAAGGAAACAAATCATGGTGCATTCACATTTGAGCCATTTTAAACACTATTCTTATTCTTACTCTTGAGTGAAAAGGACAAAGGAATCACATACATGTTGCTAACATCTTTACATTGTCTGAACAGGCAAACTAAAGATTTTTAAGAATGATAGTGCTTTGAACTTACCTCTTTCCTCAGTGGGTCAATCAAGGCCACCACTGCCGGGTATTTACTGATCAGAGCTTGATACATATCCACTAATTCATCGGGAGACTTGAAACTTCCTGTGGCAACCTCATACTTTCCTTTAGACTGGGCAGAAGGAAAAAAATACATTGGATTCTCCTCACTACTTCTCATCTCTCCATTGACCGTGTCTATCTTTCAGCTGCACTCTGCAGCAGCATGCATAGCAAATCGGTCTGATTTACACAAGGACTACCTACACAAGGACTACCTACACAAGGACTCCCGGCGCAGTGATTCACGCACGGCAAGAGTGTACCTTTCGTCAACTTACATAGTCCATTAGCTCATGAGCGGCACAGTTTACTGCCAAATGAATCTCTGTTCCAAGTGCCAGTCCAAGGTCGCCGCAGGCTTCGGCAATCAGATCCAGAGGCTGCTCAGGTCGCTCGTACCCAACAGCCGGCGCTCCCGTGTCAGACAAAGCTGCCTGTACCGCCTGGGTGCAAAGACAGGCCAACAAGATCAGTGTGTTATGCGCTTTTACACGTCCCGTCGCAACAAACACATTCACCTACAATGTTTTTTTTTTTAACACATCTCCCTGGAAACATAAAAAAGTTAAAGTTAGCTGATGCTGTATTTGAGGGACTATTCACAGGTTTGAAAGAGACACAGCTGTCAATGCAAGGTTATTAGAACGTGAGTGTGTTATGCTCACCCTCTCCATTGTTCACCTTAAGTGCTAGGGGTCACTGAACAATGCGGTAGAAATACTCTGTATACAGTACAGATACTGCATGAAAGGAGAACTTGAATAGTACTATTCCGCGATATTGTGCAGCTTTCAATGCTCCAGTAATCATTTCTGCATAACTACAAGCCTCCATACCTTGAGTTAATTTGAAGACTAGCCATGAAAGTCTCATAGAAATCCCCTTTTATCAACTTAGCATTTGTCTGTTAGGAGAGCTTTGAATCCCACAGCAACCTTTTACATTCTGTGTGAACTTGGTTCCTTTCCTGCGGGGAATAAAAGGAAATGTCCCTCACCCCAGCTTTTGATGAAGTGTTCATTATTCTCATCATCTCGTTTTGTAACTTGAGGGCCATTGTGATGATCTGTTGAAGAAGTTCACCAAAATTCAGCATATTTGTAAAACCTTATGGTGAAGACTGGACATGGAAAAAAATTAAGGTGCCTCACTAACAATGTAGAATGTCGCACAACAAAGAAAGGCGTGTGCTCACCTCGTCTCCGGGCGTGTTTGAGAAAACTTTGAGAACGACACCTATATGCAGAGAACCAGCCTATTCCAGCTATCAGCTCGTGTAACAACTTCATAGAGAAGGAAAAAGGCTACAAAAAAGATGTTTCTGGCTGAGAGCATTTAGTACTTGTTTGACTCGTTGTCCTGCTGTAGGGATCAGGATGACCTCCTCTAGTAAACTGAGTTTTCCTGGAGACGTCTTGCCGCAGCTTAGCAAAGTTACCAAGGCCACAGGAACACGGAACTCCATTTGAGCCTGAATAAAATTGTAAATAACACACTAATCTTCAAATATCATTAGGCAGCAACAAAAGTAGCAACAGTTAGAGTGTGCTGTCTATGTTTGTGTGTTTTGTACGTCCATGCATCTGTGTGTGTGCCATGCCTGACCTCTTGGTTCTTCAGAGCTGCGATGTATTTGTACAGTGAGATGCCCTGTATCTGTGCCCCAGTTTTGGCCACAGCTAGGGACACAGAGCCGATAGCCCAGCTTCCAGGCAGCACCGGTTCTGGTGGTTCTTGTGGAGGAACCAGCCTCTCTGCACTGTTGCCCTTTTTACCTGAAAAAAAAAGCAATGATAGGGTCTCATTCAGTGCAGCACATGGAGATCTTACATTCACATTATTAGGCTTTTGGATGACACTTTGAGTGACTCACAATGAGTGCAGTAACAGTTAAACAACACACTGCAAAAACATTTTAAGTCATCTCATGTTCAGTGTTAAAATCTTGTTTTTTTTTTTAAGTGAGATGAGATAATCCCAAATGTTTCTAACGCAGTCTTATGTTTTTTCAGGATTTTTTTCTGGGAAAAGTATAAATGAAGATAGACTAAGGGAGATTAGCCCACTAGTATCATGTAAATGACACTTGATTCAATTCTGTTGATTAGCATTGGAAATAAGTGGGATTATCTCATCCCACTGGCAGATTATTTTACCTTGTTTGAAGAAAAAAGATTTAAACGCTGAAGATGAGACTAAATCACTTGTTAACATGGAGATTTTTTTTCACAGTGCAATCCTCAAATGATGCTGTATCCCTGCTGTGTCTTCATAAAAAGACTAAGGCTCAGATTCACTGGATTTTTATGCAGGGAAGAGAGCACTAAATCAGCAAAATGAGAGAAAATCAGACAGCCAAGCTTTTCACAAACATTGAGTGGTAAACTGCCGAACAGTGCTGGCCAGAAAATATAGCTTCTTTGCACCTGACATGCATATGAAATCAGCAAATGCTCTAATTATAAAAAAGGTTTTGGGAAGCAAGGATGCCAGCCTTGGTGGATTGGTGTTACAGCCCAATTGCTCTCATAATGGCTCTTTTGGGGGGCTTGTTTGCACCACAACTTGATTTGTGTCAATTTCTTTGTGAATGAGACCAAAACTCTTAGCCCTGAGGCACAAAGAACATGTAGTCTGCCTTCACAATCCAATCTCAGCAACTCTGGACCAATCATGTCATCATTCAACGGAATGATGATGGAAATAAATGAATCAATACTACCTTTTCTAAAACCAATGTCAAGACCAAAATTTTGAGCCTAGGCTGACATTGAATAATTTTACAATCTATTAATTTAGGGTTGTTAGAGAAAGTATACATTGTTTTCTCCACTAAAGAGATGTATGATGTGTAAAAACAGTAGAAAGTTGCCTTAGTATGATTTCTGATGTGTTTCACAAGGCTTTTGGAACTGGATTTTAGCATTTGGGGAAATGTCTATGCCCAATTTTAATCAGTATTGTTCCATGACTTGCCGAGCTACCTTTATCACCACTCTTCTTCTCTTTAGTCTGGGCAAGTGGTGGAGTGGGAGGCTCCACTTCAGGCTTGTTGGATGAAAGGTTCTCCTTCTGCCTGTTCTGGGTGTCTTTCTTCTCCAGGTAGCGAGCCATGAAGAAATCACTGCCCAGATAAAACATACACAAGTCTCAGTCTGGGTAAGTTAGAAAAAGGGTATGTTGCCTAAAATGTTGGAGTATTCCTTTAAGCCTATCTGCTGACCTCTATCCAGCACTGGGTTAATACACTTTTTTCACAGCAGCCATTTTGACATGAAATAGCAGGTTAACACAGGTGTTACTGTGATAATACCTGTGTAATTGACATTAATGAAGGTTCTGTTCCATTTAGGTCAAACGGAGCCAGGGTCCAGCTATTGTTCATGCTGGCTCACTGGAAAGACTCCGCTACATTTAAATGGAGCAGAACCTTCATTAATGTCATTATAGACACCTGTGTTTACCTGCTATTTCATGTCAAAATGGCTGCTGTGAAAGAAAGCCTACAGGGGCAATGGGGACAAGTTCAAATATAAATATTAAATAAATTTAAATATGCTGAAAGAATGTGCACCGTATTTTTGACACTCATGGAAGGCACTGAACTTGAGGCACTTGCAGCACAAGATGCACCTCAACTGTATTCATGTAAAATGTATGTCACAAGCCTTGTATATTTCATGTACAAACGCTAGGAACATGATTCCATCTGCAGCCTGGAATCTGGACTACATCACAGCAAACAGCATGCAAATGTCAGTTTGGTCCTGCATGCCGTTGCCTTAAGCATGCAGCCACTGTAGACCATACTATGTCCTAGATACTGTTAGATACTAATTATTGTATGTCAGAAGTATTTCCACAGCTTGTGCTTTTTGCTGACTTTCCAAACACCAGATTCCAATCCATCCAAAGAACAGCAATGCAATGATCATGGCACAGTTTGCTCCCTTAAGCCATAGTGATGCACAGTAACTCATCAAGCACCTCTGATGGGTCATGGGAGACGGCGCAAAAGCAACCAATAAGGGCGTCCCAGTGCACTGCGATGATATGATAGGCTGTGACAATCGGCAAACAAGTGCAAAGCTTTAACCTCTGCATGACCCCACTCCAGAAGGTCAATACACAGCAAGCTACATTTGACCCCATTGGATCTCAACGCACAGAAATGAATACCCTGATTTATTTATTTATGCCTGTTTGTCTATTTGTCTATAATTTATAGGTCTGTGTGCCAGGTCATTGCTAACGAAAATCCTGTTTAGTAGCTGAGTTTATGCTTATCTTAACTTCAGCATTTCCACCATACATTAGCAAACCAGTGGGAAGGGATTTGTACTTGGATATTAAGTGATGTGACAGGGGGCTATTCAGCAGACGGGGTTAGACGTTGGCGTCCTAGAAGAGTCCTGGGGGAAGGGGATTTCTCCCCCAGCATACATTTTCCCTTACGGAGAATTAAATCAGTAAGCAACTGTACATGAGAGTAGGCTTCAGCTGGATGTTTTTTAAGGCTTATTTCCATACATATCAAAGCTGCAGATAGTTGGTAGTTTATACTGATATTCTGTATCTTTAAAGCCCCTGGAAAGGTAATTCCATGATTAATATGTAATTTCTGGTCATGTGTCCATATAGAACTTATATGGAAAATATGAAATCTCCAGGGGCTTTAAGTGTGTCCATTTTTATGCCCATAAATGATAAAACTCTCCACTGAAAACTCTCCACAAACCTGACTGACTGAAATACTGAAACAATGCATTTGTTTGGAAAAAAATGAGAGAGCAGATTTTCATGTCCATTTTTCCAGTCTGTTTTAATTTAGCTGTGGTCAGGGAGGAAGTTCCATAATATCAGAGGTGGATGACATGATTGGCCATTATCTCATGTTCAGTAAAAGACCAATATTTGCCCAACATACAGGTCTAACCCTAATTTAGACCACAGTGCACTAGGAAAGTCAATTCATATGTATGTAAATATAATTGGATGTTCAAATGGTAACTTTGAGTTTATACTTGTATCTTAAAATTTGGGATTACCCAGTAGACCTGAACTAAGCTATGCCCACCCCTAGTTTTACCCCTTCCCCCTGGCAACTTAACGCTCCACTCTCCTCCTTTCTAACCCAGTGGCATGGTGAACATGAGCATAGTTTTTGTTATCGCAGACTGTCTGTGTTCACCACTTCTTTAATCGCCTATGGAAGCCTCTATGCTGATTACCTACCCATTTCTTAAATTAGAGTTTCTTGGGCATATCTGAATTCCTACTTACAAGTGTGTGACTTATAAAAAGTGAAACACAAGTAAAGACTGCCTGTTTGATCAGAGACAAAAGAATAGATGAGTCGATGAATGAAACAAATGCAGACATTTCTGGAGAAGAAAATTTCCGGTAACAAATGCTTTCCTGCACATGTATTTTTTATTTTTTTTTGTTTTGTTTTGTTGTTTTGTTTTTTTTTTAAATTCAATAGTGATGCACGGGTCAAAGTTCAGTCTGCCTACATTAGCAACTCACCCAGCCCCTACCACACGTTGTACTGCTATTGATTTTAATCTTTGCTGAGCCTCTGATCTCAAGCAATTCTAAAAACGCCCCTGGGTCGCAGTGAATATGTATCATTACTGTCAGGTTCAATAAGAATTTAAAACTGTAAAATGTCGCTTATAACGTACATAAGCACAAATTATTTTTTGATCTGTTGCCATAATTACTGAAGATAACAAAGATCTAATCTCTCAAGCCAGACTATCTTCCTCAATCTTTGAATACTCCATAGATAGGTCTGTAATTCAGCCTGTTAAAATTTGAGGAGAGGAAGCTGTCGTCTTCCACCAGAAAAACTTTTTGTACCAGAAGAGTATTCGACCAATCACAACACAGTATTCACAAAAATGTATTCCCCTTGGAAACAACAGAGACTGCTACCTAACGAAACTGGTAAAAAAAAAAAATGAAAGAAGTAAAAGATGTCTCCACGGTGAGGAGAAACATCACTTGTCATGGAATGAATTTTGCAAAGTTACAAAAGAGTTGATTCAAAAATATCTTTTTGAATTTCCATTCCTGCTCAGCAGCTAGCTAGACAGAAGGGCAGGACCCGTATATTCAACTATTCGGATACTCACTTGTTGGGAAGGTATTTGGTTTTCAGTTTTTTATTTTTTGTCTAAATGGTGAACTGCAAAATACATTTCCTCAGAACATTCTTGTAAGGTTACTGTACTGACACTTTTTAACTTCACTGTTAAAATGTGGAAATAGTGAACAGTGAACGTCATATGACCAGAGACTAACAAGGATCTTATAGGCAGCACTATTTGAATGTCTAAATCGGATGATCACACAAGATGCTCAAGAACTTTTTTTTCCATTTCAAAACTGAAACATCCACACTAACTAGAAAAAGATTCCAGCATACGGTACCTGAGCATGTGGTCGACTCCCGCCTGGTCGCAGGGATCGAGGCCCTTCAGCATTTCAGTCAGAGGTTCATGAATCCACTGCAGAGCAGTTGTCACATGGTCAGACCTCTCCATATTCTTTGCATCCAGGTCTGGTGAAGTCTCCTTTGGGAACCCACAGTGGTTGGAAATGACAGCTGAGGAAAACAGCTGAACACCAAAGGAAGGGAAAAAATTGGATGACAGATGCAAGGGCAAGCTATTCATCACAACATCGTGCCTATTTTTATATATGCTATGGGAAGCCTTTAACCTGAATTGAATCTAATGAGACATTGGGATCAGGTGAATATGTTTCATGATATCAAAAGCCTTGTGGCAGGATCCCATGTACGAACCAAGCTAATTATTATAGTGAGATAAAGACTTGTTTGCATTGTTTTTTTGTTTGTTTGTTTGTTTGTTTTTTGCACAGAGCTACCCTGCCAAAATAAACCCTGGGCCCAGACCATGATGGGCTGAAACACCGCTGCTGCACAGTCACACACTCCTGACCTAGAGCTGGTGGTGTGGTTGGAGGGGCGAGGATGTGAGTTAATATCTGCTCCCGCTCCCCATCCCTCTGTCTCTCTCTGGGTCTCCTCCTTCAGGTCCAATCACTAGAATCACTGTTTGCTGTCATTACAGATTATTGTTACTGTGGAGTCTTAGAAATGTAATCCAACAAAACTCCACCATTTTCACCTGATTAGGTACTGGTTCAGTTCTGATGGGTAGCATTTCATGTTAGCTTAGTATAAGACTTGAAGTCTACAGGAGTCATTAGCCTAGCTCAATCAAAATGAAAAAATAAACCTTGGAGCAGCTCCGAAGCTGTCTTATTTATGCAATGTATCATGTATTCGAAATAAACATCTTTGAATAGAAAAAAAACAAACAAAAAAAAAACGACAATCGTTTTAGCAGAAGTTCGATGTTAGGAACTATGTTCTGCTGTTATAGTTCCTACCAACTTGTCCTTAAATAACTCTTTTTTTTTTAAACTCCAGGACATGTATTTAAAATACACGATACATTGTGTAAATAAGACAGCTTTGTAGTTGCTGTAAGGTTTTTTTCACTTCGGAGCTAGGCTAATGACTCCTGTAGACTTCAAGTCTTTATGTTTGAATTCTGCTTGGAACTCCCTCATTTTCCCTTTAGAAATACCTTCAGGAAATTATTTTATACAGGAAAAAATATTTACTTTCCTGTTGTCTGTGAATAATATGCATTGTTTGGGGCACTGCACATTTCATTCAAATTGCATTTATATGTATTCGCTTTTCTGTGTTGGCAGCATGCGGTAAGAGGGAAGGTGTGAGGAGTATTTTGATTTAGGTCTTCCCCAATCTAATAGGGTAAGTTATATATAAATAGAAAATCCTTCAGTACTTCTACCAGTGATCATACCCGAAACTGGAATTCCATTCAATTCCATTCCATTTAACTCCTCTTGGTTCTAATCTTCAATTTAGATGTTGATGCTGATGTGGAGGAGTAAAAAGCCTGAGAAGTGGATTATTAGGCCCTAGGTGTCTGCCCCCAGTGACCTCATCCTGACCTCGATTCATAGTGTCACATCTCATTTTTCTGGCCTGTGTGATACTGTAAAAACTTAAATGGCAAGGGTCAAAGGTCACAGACTGTCTTCTGATTGCTATCCTATAAGCTCGCTTGTTGCCCCAAGCTGCCTCTTCAAATCTGTTTCTTTTGTCGTTGAAGAAACGCTTTGCTGTCACTTTAAAACACAATTAGTGAATCCCATTCGCTTCATCAAAGCTTTATTTGTTGATTACTTAGACTAAATGCATGCATTGGATCAAAAAGGCCAGACCAAATCTGCCAGATGAGCGGTTGTCAGCAACAGTCCAAGTTTGTAATCTTAGAAGTTACACATTACACAAATGGCAATATAATAAACACATACTGGTGTATTGTAAAAATGTAATTCATGAGTTTTACCTTTTCTTCATTCCTGATGATGCAGAAGACCTCTGCCTGAATGGATAGCTGTCCTCCTGCATCATAAACTTCCTTCCCCTTTAGTTTGCTTATCCTTGGTGGTGCAGAGAGTTTTGTAAAGTAATTTGCCTAGAGTGACATTTAATGAGCAAAACACAGTGAGGTCCATTTTCTCTTGAACTCTAAGGGGAAATTAGTGGAGGCAAACAAGCACTGAAGTTATTATGCGAGTCTTTTAGCATTGAAGGAGGAGTGTGATGATTCACGGCTGGTTTGATAACTCATGCCCTTGATTACATAAAGTTATTTAGCAAACCACATAATGCATAGTAATTTGCAGAGTAATTTAGATCCATCACATAGAGACATACTCAAAAATGCTTGACATACAAATATCTACCTCATGAAGATAATCATAATCAGCCCAGTTGCTTTTGTCCAACCTGAAATGCAGGGACAATGAACTAAAAAAGTAATTCTTTAGCTGTTCATCCACTGAGGCTGAAAATACACACAAATTAACCCTGACTGTCTGGGGCTCAGCCAGTATAGCTGTTGTTTTCGCATGCAATGTAATAACAGCACTGAGTGAAAACATCACACTTTTTGCCCAAATCCTACATCTGGACCACAGACTAAATTTTGAAGCAATTTGAAATTATTTTGAATGAATACAAATAACATTGACCATTCCTCTAATGAAGGATAAGACCTTTTTGAATCTAAAAGACTGACCACTGCCAAGCGCACCCAAATGTTCTGCTGGGAATAGTCAGAAAGCTGTCAGTCTGTGCTGCCTTAAAGTGCTCCTTGTAATTCCAACTTATGAATGGAAGTTGTACATGACTTTGTATAGTCAATTGCTTTGGGCTTGAAACATTAACAAAATGAAGTTGTAGTAAAGTATGTGTGTGTGTGTGTGTGTGTGTGTGTGTGTGTTTGTGTCTGTATATATATATATATATATATATATAT
>OMLF01011051.1:17563-30727 GCA_900302615.1 Holocentrus rufus
ATAATTAAGTAAATCAATAATAATAATCATAATAATAACAATAATAATAATAATTTATATTTCTCTGGGCAGCTTTCAAGACTGGGTTTGGGAAGGTGAAGAGTCAAAACCCAAGTCAGGAAATTAGAGACGCCCCAGTAGCTCCCAGGACCTGTACTGCATGTCATCTCTGTCTCTGAATTGAAATAAATCCCATGAAATAAAACAAATATACACTTTACACTGCATTATGCCTTGTCATGATGATGTCAGATGACTCATTAGTTTCGCCATGTCTTAACTGTGTTAAATACATGTAGTGGATGTCAGTATTGTCATGTATTCTTTGCCGCCAAATGCTATTGAGACATCTGGTAGAGACGTTAGCTGAAGCATATCTTGCATAAGTCTCTGTCTCAGTTTGACTACAACAGCTGGTTCCCCTTTAATCCCCTCATGCTGTTGCAAAGCCACTCCATTCAGTAAAGTGGCAGGGCAACATGGAGACCGTTCTGGAGATGCTGTCTGGTCGTTGGGGTCACGGTTGACTGTGCAGGAGCTGAATGGCTGCTCAGCAAGAAATTTGCTGACTTTGTGGGTATGGAAATATTTCTGAATTTATAAAATATCAGGGGGGTGATCTTTGTACTGGGTTGCACCCTCGTTTCCACAATCCAGTTTACAAGTTCTTCTATAATTCACCTATTTGCCTTTATCTACATCTGGTCCTTGTGACTGGTGCAGTTTAAATAACGGAAATCAAAAAGGCATTATGGCTTTCATCTGGATTCACCTCATTAGTGTAAGTAATCCTAACATTTTTCAATATGGTTGTACATTAGATGTCAGACAAATACAGAACATGCACTGACTTTATCATTGTATTTTATAACTGTAACATATCAATTTATATAAATTAGTTTTCACCACAGATAATAATGAACAAGTCAGCTCTGCCAGTGCTATTAGTGTTATTACAGTTTATTATTTCCATTTATTGCCATTTTTTTTATTATGATTTTAATTTGTTTGTGCCTTTTACCTTTAGCTTAGATCTCAGGATGGGTTTGCTCATTTTATTAATTATTATTAATTAGTTTTATATTTTATAATGACCTCACACAAACTTTGATTCAATCTTTCATAGCAAAATGGATCTAACAAGTTTCAGAGCCTTTGTTGTAGGAACGAATTGTCATGTATTATTTCCCTATTCCATAAACTTAAACAGCACTTTCATTTCCCCGCAATGTCAGTGAACCCTGACCTAATTTTTTAGGGAAATTAAAAAACCTTAACACACTTAATTTTGCTTTGACTCTGTCAGAAGTCAAAATTGTATTGATCATCTTCGGCCAGCAGGGGGAGGCAGTGCAGCAGGAAAAATACTCCTGCAAGTTCATTTTGGGTTTCATTTCGCATGATTCGTGACTATGAAATGATTCTATTTACCACATTGTAAACTTCTATAAACTTCACCTTACAAGAAAAAAAAAATAAAGTCGTGATCGTCTTATTTAGTTTTCAGAATGGATGTTTCTGATTTACTGTCAAAAACACGCTCAAATCCAGCGGAACCTCCGTTTGGCGAAAGTGTTTCTGCTGAGACGAAGCTGCTCCGCCAAAGCAGTCAGCTGACTGAGCCAAAACAACAAGGCTGCCTTCAGCGGTAGTAAAAGATTCATTCATAAACTCGGCCTTACAGGTAAATAATATTCTCTGTGAACATTTACGCCCGTTTTCTTTTTGTCGTTTAATATTGCGGCAGTGTCAGCTGGATATCTTCACGTTTCGTTTCAGTAACACTAGCTAACGTGTTATATGTTCATTCTTGGCTAGCTGGGCTAGCTAGCTGATAGATGACAGGGGCTACAGTCAGGTGTTAAGTACAATAATTCTGTTATTACCATTAGAAAAACAAACCTGTTAATTTGTTTTTCATAACCAGAGTAACTCCAACCAAGCAGACCTAGGCGCTGCTTTTGTTGTGTTGTTTTAATGGTATAGGAACATTTTTGAACCCATTTATATTGCCACAAAACGCACAAAATACATAGCACCCTACAACTATTAGAAGAGTTTGTAAGGGGACGCCCAAGGGTCCTTGAGCAAATTGCAGTAACTTAGGTCCCCACCAAAATGAGAGTTAGGTTAATTTCACCATTGTTTCTCTCATTTGATATTATTTCAGTGAGATAATGTAGAAATGTTGGAGCTGTTTTCTCCTCCCAGACCAATATAAGCAGTTTACTACTTCTTTACCCAACAGCAAAACTCCATATACTCTATATGGCATGTGTGTCTGTGACTGAATGTGTCAGGTTCAGGGTTTTTGACGGGGTAAATGTTTGGAGAAACCTCTCATTTGGCAAAAGACAACACATATTCAGAGATAAATGTCATTTTTCATTTGCAAGTAACTGGTTATCTTCATTTTTACAGCTGCAGCCATGAAGAAGAACAAAGGCAAAGTGAGCAGCACTGCTGAGAAGGAGTTTGTGTTTGAGTTCAGGGCAGGAAAACACAACTGTGTCCTCAAAGTGCCTCTGCAGTTTCCAGTCCAAGAGAACATCAGTGACCTTCATGGGCGCCTCATGCTGCTACATAAGATACCCTGCTTCGTTGAAAATGGTGAGCTTGAAAGAAAGATCCCTCCTAGTACAGTGCTACACACTTTACAAAATTCATATCTGTAGCCTGATCCTGCTCAATACTAGAATTTACTAGTGTTTCCTTACTATTTTAAAATTCACTGTGGATTCATCATGGTTTATAGCCACAGATTGAAGGGGCTTAAAGTTTTAAGGATAGATAGATAGATCTGTATTGTCATTATATGAAACAACACAAAATTTTGTTTAGTAGCAGTTCATAGTAGCAGCATCCAAGAGACATGAACAAGATATGCAAGGGATAAAAAAGTGAACGAATATATAAATAAATATATGAATAATGAATAAACACCCTGCCTACAACATACAAGATGCATATAGTTTAAAACTTTTATAAAAGCTTTTAAGATTTTAAGATTTTAAGATTGTGTTTCGTGGGATTATTTGAAGTTAATCTAGTTTTGCCTCATTGAAAGGAGTCTGTTATTAAAATGGAACATTAACTGATCTGGTTTTTGGTGTGTGTGCGTTTTCTCTCCCAGAGCTGAAGTCCTCGCTGTCCAACTTCATTGAAACAGAAACCATCCAGGATTATGACAGGGAGGCCGAGCTGGCTCTGCAGAGACTCACAGCCGGAGAAGTGGACGTAAACCAGCTCACAAATGCGTGGGCCAAGTCCTATGCAGAGGTAAAAAAAAACATATTTCAGTGTTTAGTCAATTACTCGCGGAATGCAGCTGCAACTGTTCCAAAGATTCATACTTTCCTCAGATTGTTGCTGTGCCTATAAAATCAACCTGGCTTTCATATTTAACTAATCATGATCATGGGAGACTTGTCAGCTTATTTACCTGAAACTGTTATACTCTGTAGACAAAGCCTGCCCTTGATGCTTTTTTAGAGCCTGAATTTCAACATGATTTGCATATTTATATGCAGATCTCGTATTTTTTTTTTGTGTTAAAGAGGAAGCCAACATGAGCTGCACTCCACAGGCTCTGTTTTACCATATGTTTTTCTCCCCAGCAGAAACACTGTTTTCAATACAAACAACAGACATTTTAAGTGGCTCTCACAGGACTCGAAATTACCACCTGCCAAATGCTGGAAAAGATGTTTTTTGGTGGATAATGTAGCTGGTAACTTTTTTAGAAACAGAGATAGCATCGAAACCTGCACACTTCTCCTCTCAGAGTTAACTAGCTTCATGTTAGCAGAGGATGTGTTTGAGAAGAAGCAGAGTTTGTGTGGGCAGCAGTCGGCTACAAGACATCCTAATGCTTTTGCGCTGCATGATTAAATACAAGCTGGATGCTTTATGTAAGTGAGTGAGCAAGTTTTGAACACACAGCACCTGATCATATACACAAAATGGCGGGTGAGCCAAAAAGTAAATTTTGGACGCTGCACTCTTTGCATATCATATATCCACTACTCCACGTTTCTGTAGTATCACAGCAGAGTGTTTCGGAAATGTCCTTGCATGCCCCCGCTAACTTTAGAGTGGTCATGGATCATTAAAGTAATTTATACAGAAGTAGTGCAGTGCATCTGCAAATTGATTATTCATGAGGATGGAAGGGAAAAAAAATCTCATTAGATTAGCCTGTGTGCTGCGTTCACTGTCTCCCTGACTCATTTCACACGGTTCCACTTTGATGCCTTCGCTCCTAATGATCCGGTGTGATGTGGAGAGTGTTGCACTTTTTTGAGGACAGAGTCATCACTTTCACATTAGGGTCAACCCACAAAAAAAAAAAAAAAAAAAAACCCTGCTCTAGTGAGACATCATAGTGGACCCTATGGCTTTCAAATTAATCAAAGTAGGGACTCCTTGTGGACATGTCGCTTTGAAAGGGAATATCTTTCTTTTTTCATCTTTCAAGAAGGTCAACAAGATCGTTTGCTTTTAGACTTCAAAGTGCAGAAGTCTAAATTCCTCTGTCACTTGCCCAGGCATTTATAAAAAGACAGGGGCTGCCCCAGCTCGTGCTATAAAGCCCCTTTGGCCCACTGCAGAGGGGCATTTCAGATAGGCGAACCATTAACATTTTACTGCTCTCGCCCAGAAATACTCATGGAAGCTTTCCAGTGTCCATCATGTTTGTGGCATAAAGATTCCTGGGCCTGTATAAATAGAGGAGTTTCAGATTCTCAATACTCTTCTATGGCTTTTCTAAATACGGCCGAGCCACACCGAGTAACAAGATTTAATGAGCAAAACAAAACCTGGAAGATGTGTTGATTTTGTGTTTGGTCTCATTCTTCACGTTGGCTGAACAGCACAGTTTTTCTCCAGGGCTCCCGCTGGTCTTGAAAACCCCTCGGAAGTTTTGCGGATGTGAGAAAAATTAAATGAAACCTTTTGAAAACGAGTGGGTTACCGTGAAAGTGACTTGATTTTTTAAAAATTAAATCAAAATGCCCCCAGCTTTCTGGACCTCACGCCATCTGAGGATCAACACTTCACATTCCAAACCTCATGATGGATATTTGTGTTGATACAGCAGCAGGTTTAAAAAAATTGAACCCCAATTTCTTGACTTGACAGGATCCTGACCAAAAAATGAGGCCTTTTTCATCCCTTACCCTTAAAATATGGCAGTTTTAGTACTTAAATTTCACACAAAAGTCCTTGACGTCTGAGTGGGTGTGGGAACTCTGATGGTTTTGATTTCACACGGTGAAACCGGCGCTGCAATGTTCAATGTGTCTCTGGTTATATTTCATGGGGCTCAGCATGGTGCCACTTTTAAAGATAAATCCTCATAAAAAATTAACGATCGCCATGTGGATATTGTCATCCTGTGTCACTGTCCCGTCCAGACCACGTTGGAGTACGCCCGGCCCGAGGAGCCCAGCTGGGACGAAGACTTCGCCGATGTTTACCACGAGCTGATCCACTCCCCCGCGTCAGACACCCTGCTCAACCTGGAGCACAACTACTTTGTGAGCATCTCTGAGCTCATCAGTGAGAGAGACATGGAGATCAAGAAGCTACTGGAGAGGTTGGTACAACGGATTCACTCCCCAAAACCACAACCCTGGAATTCCTGCCCCTATTCTTCCTCATCCTCCTCCCAACAAGTGACAAAATAAAAAAAGAGACACAGAGAATTTAGGAAAACATTTTCTCTCTCCAATGGAAAACAAGCTTTAGATTTTCACATTAAAATCTCAGCATCATGACATTGCAACTTCCCCCCACTTTGCTGCTATGAAAATATTTCTTCGGTTGTTTAATTGCACATAACCGCTCTTCACTCAGTTAAAGATCCACATCCGTCAGCATTTGGCCTGCCTGTACTTGCCTTAATGTGAAGTGCACCACATTAATGATGATCCTCTACAGCAGGCCTGCTGATTTTGTTTGGTTATGCTTTTAGATGTGACTGTTCCTGTCATATTGATAAACTAGCTTTGTAAAGTAATTATTATTTGTAGAGAACGAGCTTGGCCTCGTGTGAATTTTGCACAGTGTTTAAATTCACTGTGTGAAACTGAAAGCAAGTAAATGCCTGAAGAAAATGGACAGTGACAACTCACCTTAATTTTTTTAGAAGACAAGTTTTGCAAGTTTTCCATTAGGGCAAGGGGCTGCTGGAAATGTGGAGGTGCCTCTTTCCCTCATATTATCTCATGACAAGAAATAGCTTTAGTGCTTTGAAGGAAAGTTGTGATCATCAGTGTTATGTTTGTACCTGCAAATAGAGACATTACTGTCTGGCCTGCTGTTCTGGGCTGTTAGTTATCACACTTTACAGAATATGAAAATGGTTTGAGGCTCCTGAACATTGAAATAGTGACTTAAATGTACCTTCACACATAAAATACAGAAGTTGGCAGACATGCTATATATTATGCAAAAACAAGGCATATTATGCAGAAAAACAATAATGAAGAGGAAAGAAAACTAAAAACTTTTATCATCAGCATCACAGTCAGCACCTAAATACAGCTAAAATAAACAAAGGTGCAAACAGGTATAATTCTGTACTACAGACACTAAAATAATAACCTGCATTGGAGAATTAAAACATCTATTTTCCTATTTTGTTGACTTGTTAACAGTCCATCACAAGTTGACTCTGCAAAGTGCTGCTCAATGTGAATAAATGGCAGCCAGGTCTCAGCTGAAAGGAACTCCTTCATGTTTAGATGATTTATCATGTATTTCCTAATCAGTGTAATGAAACCAGTGATCATTAATTACCTTTTGCTCCCGATTTCCAGACAAGCAGCAGAAATGGACAAAGTGATGCAGGAACTGGGGAACACTCTGAGTGACCAGGATGTCAATGCAGTCGCTGCTCAGCACTTTGAAGCACAGCAGGTAAGAGACAGTGAAGAGTGTTTTGAGTAGACTGTTAAAACCTGATACTCCTTCCTGCCAGTGTAATCCAACAAAATCCAGCACGCTGCACAAGTTGAGACAATTAAATTCAGGCATGACAGAGGTGAACGTCTTCTTTCACTTTGTGTCTAGTTTCAGGTTTGTCTTGTCATATCTGTTATGTATCCCAGATGTATTGCAGCTTCTGGTTGTCTGAATTTTTTTTTTTTTTTTTTTTTTTTTTTTTGAACAGGTGCTGGAGAACAAGTGGGCCAGTGAGCTGAAGCAAGTGACTGGCATCCAAAAGCAGGAGTATCAGGAGTGGGTCATCAAACTGCACCAGGACCTGCAGAAATCTACCAACAGCAGCAAAATTAAGTGAGTCTGGTGCCTGTGTGTGTGTGTGTGTACACGTTTTGAGAAAAGGAAGTGCATTTTTTTTGTGCGCTGAAATAAAATCTTTATGTGTGCATCCATGTGTACAAAGGCATCTCTGGGCTTACATTGTGCCTACATGTGTATCTGCAGAAGCACAGTGCAGCACTCTGGAGAGTTTCCTCCTCCTCGGCTGCAACTCAGCAGATTCTTACCGTTCTTTGAAAAACCCACTAACTTTCAGATCTCGGGGTAAAGCAGAATCGGTCGAATCAAGATAATGAACGCTTGAGTCAGGTAGTTAAGTGCTTGCTCTCGTTTGGTAGAGGAGGAAAAGCTGCATTGCAGACACAGATGAATGCAATGTGCAGATGCAGCAGCTCGGAGGGGAATGGTCAAAAGGCACTGACAGAGTGTAACAGCTGGCACGTCATCCTCTTTATTTGCTGACAGTATTTCATCGGCGCGGAGGCCCGGGCATGTCTGGGCTGTGAGGGTTCAGTTTATTTGCACCGTGATGAAACAGAGAAGCTCAGAGATTTAAAAAAAAAAAAAAAAAAGTCTTCAAAACTCACACTGAGGAAGCCTAACGATCAAAGACAAAACTAAAGAAGCTAATATTAAGAGCTAAATCAGGTGTATTCACTTTTGTTTTCATGTTTTGGAGCCTCAGGTTTTATTTAGCCAACTGAAGTGATTTTGCCTTAGAGACTCTGATGTAAAAAGATACTTAAGTTTAAATTGTTTACTTGTTGTGAACAATGACAAATAGATTGCTACATTTTATGTTGCGTTTATGTCAAAATAATCACTGAAACACTTTCTGTATCATAATAATTTCAAATAAATGAACTTAAATGAGTCTATTTCTCATTTTTATAAGGACCGACCCCACTTCAAATTCACTTCAAATCAAACCAAAAAAACTAAACAAAGACAAGATGACAATTAATATGCAACTGTACAGGATAACAAAATCTAAATGACTTTTTTCCCATAAAATGTTAAGAGATATAGCAATAGACATAAATTAAATCAGTGCAAAGCAAAACCCTTGCAGTGCATTGAGGCCGTTAGTGGAAAAGTGCTTCATCATGCTCTCCTCTGTCTGCATTTTGACTGAAGGTCAGTCTGGTCTTTTCCTCTCAGGATCTGCTCTTAATGCGGCGGCTCTAATCTGAAACCATTACGTGTCTGGTGGTCGTTTGAAGTGTACGCCGCATTTACATAGAAATTGGAATGATTACAAGAGGTCAAAAACTCCTCTCATCTGAGTTTGACTTTGCAGCGTCGGTTATGATTGGCGTTTTGGAAGGAGGGGGGGAAATGTCAAGAAGAATCAAATCTAATAGAGGTTAACAGTAATGCTCTTCTATTGTTACAGATTGGTGGTTTAAATTCAGGTCTTACACTCCTCTGCGTATAGGATATCCCGTCAAAGTCCGGATGCACCCCAGGCCCGTGTTCTCAAAGCTTCTTAGAAATGGAGATGATGTGCTGGCCTGGTATCAGTTTTGTCTCTTAATAATGAATACCATTATCCCGTTACGTGTGGGGTGAACTTAATCCATTCCAGAGCGGCACTCGGGGCGCCTTATGAATATGCATTTTAGCCAAGGCTGCTATCCTTAAAGGAAGAATCAACCTTTAAACAAAATCCGGCCGCTCCGCTCTTCTGACGCTTCAGTCAGGGTTTGTGAAGATGACTAGACTAGAATCCAGATGACAGAGAATTTAATCTGTGTTGTCATCACAAAACACTTTCTTAATGACAGGCTTAAGGATTCGTGAAGTCAGTGAACCAAAATTACCTTAGCAGGGTTTTGAAACATTTTTTTATAGCGGCAATAATTTTGAACCACGTAATGTACTCATATCCCTGGATGTACACGTTGTAATTTAGTCTCAATTGTCCACAAAGTAGCTACAGAATCTATTTTTTCCTTCACACTATACTTATTTTGTTCATTTTACTTATGTCTCCTTATATTTTACCGCTCAATTTCTGGCAAGAATTTAAAAAAAAAACTTCTTCAATTGGCATTTCTCATATGTTGTCTCTTGGGATGCAACTCAGCAGGTCCTTTCAGATCCTTGACAGAACCTATGAAATATGCATAGAAGGTACTGTATTTGATTGATGGCTTTTCTTATTGATCTGATTTTACGATTCCTTTCCAGTGAGGAGATCAAGATGCAGCCCAGCCAGCTGTCAGAGGTGGCCGACTCCGGGGCCAGACTGTACGAGGAGCAGCCTCAGCTGGAGGAGAGCTTCACCATACACCTAGGTGCTCGATTTACATAATTCTTTACTGTCTTAGTCCATAACATCATGATGGATTCAGCACTGAGACAATTAGAGAGTTAATTGATTCGTCAGTTGACAGACAATTGTTCCTTTATAATTTTTAATCAGTTGTTTTATTCATTTATGAAGTAAAAATCCCAAACACTGTCTGATTCCAGCTTCAAAGAATCACTGAGATGCTGAGATTTTTTTTTTCATATCATTATAAAATTAACACTTAAGGATTTTTGGCTCAGACTAAGGAAGCAATTGGAAGACATCACTTTAGGCTCTGATCTTTTCCCATGAGCATTTGTCATCTTTGACACTTTACACACTAAATGATTGATTAATAAATAAGAGATAGATATATTAATCTGCAGTTAAAATAATTAATTGCACCCCTGAGATGGATTATGTGTCTCTAACAGTGTTCATAATGGATTTTTTGGAACGATTTTGCAGCTATTTCTGGGAGGCTGTGTAAATATCTCTGTTGATGTTATAGACCAGCTGTTTTGGGGAAGGCTGACTTATTTTCAGTTCATATTTTGTTAGGGAGTTGACATCCTGATGGTCAGATTTCACATCAGTGCACGGTTGGTCGCAGTTGTGCAAGAGTCAACTAAAAATGGCTGAATAAGCAGATAAAGGCGTCCTCATTCCTGATCGCCAAGCTTGCATGAGAACCGTTCTGTATCGCCGCGTCTTGTCTAAAACCGTCTCCACAGAGCGGCTGTCTATTGCAAAAATAAAACCTGAAGACAGCCAGTGGATTTTCCTGGTTAATGTGTGTGTGTGTCTGTGCCTGTCTGCGGGTTCACACCTTCACCCCCCCCCCTCCAGGCGCCCAGCTGAAGACGATGCACAACCTGCGGCTGGTCCGGGCCGACGTGCTGGACTTCTGCAAGCACCGGCGGCACGGCAGCAGCGGGGCGAAGCTGCGGCGGCTGCAGACCGCCCTGTCGCTCTACTCGTCCTCGCTCTGCGGCCTGGTGCTGCTGGTCGACAACAGGGTCAACTCCTACAGCGGCATCAAGAGAGGTCAGGGGGCGCGATGTGTATTAATGCAATGTGATACGTAATCACTCCCCTCTGTTTTCACTTTGCTGACACTTCAGCAGGGCGATTACTTGCTGACAAGGTGGCTTGAAGCAGCTTCATCCATTTAGAAGTCCGTCTCCCTCCTCACGTTGTGCTCCTGCTGCCTTTGGAGTTATATAATGTTTTTTTTTTCATGCAGAATGATAAGAAAATACTTTTTGGCGTTCCTTTGTGAGGTGATCTGCATGTTTACATTTGCCAGAGCCACCTGTGCAGCAGCTTGTTATGTTTTGGCAGCGTTGCTTTGCAGCATTGTTTTTGTTTTGGCTCCGCTCATGACTCACAGTGCGTCTGTCTCTCACTTTTATCGGGAGATCGGGAGTAACAGTATTGAGTTCTTTCACGCTTGTGGGCGGTCCATTCACCTTTTGGGCATTTATTCATTCTTTATTCAGGAAAGTGGGAAGGAGGCAGCAAGGGAGACACAGGAGGGAAAACTGTTGATTGTTTTAAGCATTTAACCAAAGTTTTAACCGTCCCTGCCCACCTTTCACGCCACTTTCCTGTTCTTTTTGTCCTCCAGACTTTGCGACGGTGGCGAAGGAGTGTACAGACTTCCACTTTCCCCGTCTGGAGGAGCAGCTGGAGGTGGTGCAGCAGGTGGTGCTGTACGCCAGAGCCCAGCGGAGCAGCAAGCAAAAGGACCAGCCTGGTTAGATGCTTAGATTCTGGCTGCCAACGCAGCTGTAGTGTAGACAGAAGATTACCATGTGAAAGGTCAGGCCTGGTGGGGCTGGCACTAACACGAAACTCAAGCTTGGAAGTACATTTCGGAAAATGAGAGAGTGAGCGTAGCTAGTGATTTGGGCGCAGGCGTTGCTAAAAAAGAATCTAGACAGCCATAATACTTTACTTCAGCCAGCCATGCGTAATAGAAGGACAATATCTTTATTTAGGATCTTGTTTAGCAGTTCTACAAAACACCAAAATTGCAGCAACTGGCAGTTAGAGCTGAGTTTGTTATCTGTAATTGTTTCTCAGTGTATTCTAAGAGAAACACACATGTGGCAGTCTCTAAATCCTCTGTTTTGAAGTGTGTTCTCACGCTTTGTTCTGACATCGGTAACATGGGAATAAAATCAGACTTCTCTTCCAAAGAATAAACAGGGGTTGGAGGGTGGAGGTAGTTACGTGAGCATTACGTTATTGCCGATAAAAAGCAACAATGGAGGGCCTTCTGGAGAGTTGGAGTGTGAGAATGTGAGTGGCATGCTGGCAGTACGTGAGGGGGATTAAATACGTCAGGAAGGACAAGGCACTTTTGACATCAATGCTGCTGGAAAACTGTGTCCAGATCTTTATCTCGGCGTAGGCTGAGTGGTTCAGTGAGTGGAGCTGTGTGTAGACGCTGGACCACGAGGCCTGACATGGAAAGTTTCTTCATGAGCTGTTTCGTTCACTTGTTTTCCATTCTGATTTAATGATTTTTTTTTTTTTTTTTAAATTTCCTGACAGAGATACTAAGGAACGGAGGCGATGATAAGAACAAAAACGTCGAGAGAAATCCCTCCAATATCTTACCAGGTAATGATGATGATCATAAATCTTGGCATTATCGTTAAATTACTGGATTATTGGAGCAAAAATCTATAATTTTTTAATCTCAGGTGAATGACAGCATTGTTTTTAGACGGCAGGGATTGTTGTTTCTTTATGCTCTTGTTATGGAAAGATCTGCGTCTCGTTCTGCAGGCGAGTTCTACATCACGCGTCACTCCAACCTGTCGGAGGTCCACGTCATCTTCCACCTGTGTGTGGACGACAACGTGCGCTCGGGGAACATCACGGCCCGCGACCCGGCCATCATGGGCCTGAGGAACATCCTGAAGGTCTGCTGCACGCATGACATCACCACCATCACCGTCCCCCTGCTGCTCGTCCACGACATGTCGGAGGTGAGAGGGTCATGCAGGCGATGATGCATCAGACACACACACACACAGATTTCTACAGACTGTTTGTGCACTATAAGCATGATGGATTTTCTTAAATGACTCCATTAACTTCAGTGGGTTGGTAGGAGGGCTGAGATGGAGCTGCAGGGCCTGACTTGCTGTGTGTTTGGTGGCCCTATCAACATGATAATGATAATAATTATTTTATTTCCATAGCACTTAACATAATTACAGAGTGCTGCACCAAAAGATTAAATAATGACATAAAATTAATAAATAATGGGAATGGACAAAAAGGCCAATAGGAAAGAATAAAGCAATTAGGAAAAGACAAGTTTATAAAAGTGTGTTTTGATTCGAGATTTAAAAGCTGGTAGGACATTCCACAACTTCACCGCAAAGGTTTCCAAATGGATTTTAGACTGACAGGTGGATGAGTCGATAATGACTTAATTTCTATTTGGATTTTCATTTTCAGGCGACCTGTTCCTTTAAAGATGTCCACAGGGAAATTGTGATTGTACTTAACCCCTAAAGAGAGGTCAGAGGTCAGAGGTCAGGCTCAGCTACAGAGCAGCA
>OMLF01011051.1:30747-52994 GCA_900302615.1 Holocentrus rufus
CTGAAGCTTCATTCAGTGTCTTGCTCATGGACACTTCAGCAGGGCGGACGCTGATCTCAGGGTTTCCAGGTCATTTGATCTCATTCCAGGGTGTCTGCAGCTCCTTAAAAAGAAAATAGTCTCCAATTTGAATTCAATTCAACATAAAGCTTATCTAATCTCATTTATCCATCTGTTTCTTTTTTTTCCAAAATGACTCAAGTTCCTCTGCATCACAGCCAACATTTCTGTTATGAAACTGCTGAACTTAATGCTGCCTTTATACTGACCTGCCACACTTACCTGTTGGGAAGATGCCTATTGTAGATTAACCCAATTCATTTTGTACTTACCTGTCATGCTTACCTTTAGAGAGAAATCCGAGAAAATCCCTGTAAATCCTTGAGCTTACCTGACCCAAGATCTGTGGAAAAAAAAACAATAATGGATAGATAAGTAGTGCTGTGCTGTCTGACATGAAAGAAACTTATATAATAACACTTCAGAAAATCACAAACTTGCCTCTGCACTGGACCAAATATACAGTAATTACCTTTATATTATCTACAATTCTTATTTGAGTAAGGAAAAGATTTGTCCTAAAATTTTTAATTTAATTGAAGTTGTTTTAAAAGGCGTTCATTTTAACACTCTGTCTGATGGAAGATAAGATGATAGGTGTTAGGTCACACTGGCCACACAGGTTTCCTCGGTCTCTCCTGATGGCACAATCACAGCGTCTTGCCTTTCATTCCACCTCTGCTTGTTTGTGCACCACATCCTCAACTGTGGTCTGGCTCGCTGAGCGCCAACTGTAAATTGGACCCGGCATTTCCTTGGTTTCTGCAGTTAAAACGGGGAGAGCAAAGTGGAGAGTCGTGAACTCTTGTGTTTACCCAGTCGCTCGGAGTGTATGTACAGCAGCACTCTGTACTCACACATAAGGGAGAGGAACAGAAGCAGCTTTCAGTGACGGACGGACGGAGTCTGATTCCAGCAGAGTGTAGGCCAACATCTGTTCAATTTAAAACGGGGATTTTTCTTTAATATCTGAAAATGGAAAGACCTTTGATATAAACCCTCTCTTATTTAGTCTGTGGAAGATAATGGAATTGGTATTTTCATTTGGATTGAACGGTGGTTTCAGTTTATTTCTTCAACTGAGTGAAAATTAAAACAGAATAAACAGAGAATCCCATAAGATGCGATGTAATTTCTCAACAAGCCTCTGGCTGCTTTGCAGTCGTGCCACAACATGCCCGGCGAAGGCTTCCTCCCATGTCCAATCAAGAGACTTTGTTTGCAATACTAAACTCTTCAAACTTCTGAAGTCTTAGGAGCTAAAGACTCTTTAATTGTTAGCCTCTAGTTTCCCTTCAGAAACCTCCCATCTGTCATCTTCGTCTCAGTCTTGTTTTTCACTTACTGGGGATGTTTGGCTGTTTGTACAGATCTATTCTTGAGTTATGGCATTATAACAACTGGCACAGTTTGTCTAAGGAACCACAGACTGCAATCATAAAGTCATATACAGCAAGACTGTGGCTCTCATTTGTAATTTTAGAGGATTTTTCTTCTTTCCTTGAGTGCAGTTGGACTTTTACACTATAAAACTGAGGAGAAAGGAACACTGAAGAATTGTTGAAGGATTATAATACATGTATAAAAGCCTGAGGAGAAGAAATAAGGCTCTGGTGCAGGGGACAGGTTTAAATACTTTTTCCAGCTCTGTGAACCGAGCTGGAGAGCCAGTTTGCAAACAATGACTCTTGCACAATTTGACAATTGCTTCATTCATTTGCTGGCCATAAGAAAGAGCGCTCCCTCCCTTCACGCCTGCCAAAGACCACAACTGCTTTTAGTGCTGCTGCTGCGAACATCAGGGACGGGTCGTTCTGCACCCCTGCAGCAGCCAGCAGGCCTGCACAGTCGCTGCAGGACTGCTGGCACTGACCTCAGCAATAGAGAAGAAATCTGGGTGCCTGGTGCTTTCCTATCATCCAGTGCCACAGCTCTGTTCCCCAGCCTCCTTAAAGTTTATCTACAGGGCAGATCAGTCTGTGGATGTTGCGGACAGCGTGGGCCTAAACATGAGCCTGGCTGGAATATCGACACACCCCTGGCTCCAGTTCCTGGATCCAGTTTCTTGTCTTCAGCTCGCCGCCTAACAGAATCATCCCAGAAGTGCTGCAAACTGTCCCGGCTCAACATTGCCTTTGCGGTGGCATTAATGCAGTTGCGTGCATAAAAAATATGTGCCGGTCTGATCTCGTAACCACAAGCATTTGTGTGTGGAAATGGGATAGACACTTGGTGGGAGAATTTGTCTACAGTGTATTGAGGAGTGGCAATAGTTGGGTGTAAAAATGGAGGAGGAGATTGTTGAAATGGATCACATCTGTCAATTTACCCAACCAAAAATGTGCAAATGGTTTTAAATAACAGGAGGAAGCACATCTTAATTTCCCATCCTGAGAAAGCCTTGGCTGCTGCGCTATTTATGAACAGGCACAGCTGGCGATGAGGATGAATGAGAGAGTGAGAATTCCATCTGATAACTATTGATTGTCAAGTCATATTTGCTAACAACAACACCACGAACAACAACATCGTATCATCATCTGACGAAATAAAAGAGTTCGCACCAAGAGGAATCATGCCATACTTGCACTGACAAAACTTCTGGCATCTCCCGTCCTCTGGCTCAGCTGCAGTGTGGAATCTCAGTCTGCGCCCTGCGACTTGATTTGCATGAGCGGTCTTAATAAATCAGGCGTTAAAATGGAAAAAGCTGCGGCTGTTACGTTTTTACACATGCTAGTAATTGGCATGCTTCATGGTACAAATGACCCTGAAGCGTGCAAGATCCCAGTGTCCACTATCATCAACACCCTCAGACGAGATGGGAACATATTCTGCTTCATTAGCAAAGTGTAAACATCCTCCTCCTGCACAAGTCTTTGCACAAAACCTTTTTGCTTTTGGAATTATATACTCCTAACTTGTATTTCATCCCACGCAGCTGTGCAGTGCACTCCTGGACACTCACCATACCTCCTCTGTCACGCCGTATCAAAAGCTGCTTGAGTGAAAAATTGTTTCTGAATGCTGAATGTGCAGGGATGTGTCTGGTCTCCTCGCTGGTATCTGTCCTCCACTGTCCCCTCGCACTAGACGTGAGGTCTTTTTGTCCTTGTAACATGTGTCAATATGCGATGTGTTAATATTTTAGCTGCTTACCGTATTTGCCTCTGCACCAGCGTCGCCCACACGTACTGCTGCACATTAATTGAACCCAGCAAATGAAGTGATTCAGATTCTCTCTGCAGGAGATGACCATACCGTGGTGTCTGAAGAGAGCTGAGCTGGTATTCAAATGCGTCAAAGGTAAGATGAAAGCTGGGAACCGTTTCTATGAAATCAAAGACAAAAAGTATTCATTTGTTGTCAGTGGAGTTCACTTAGTGTGCTAGAAAAAAAATGAAAACACTTTGATGCTGTCAGAAACAATCCCTGGGTGTTATACTGTGACTTGCATTTCAGGGCATTTTTCGTAGTTTGGTGTATTTTTCTTGTTCCTGCAGGTAGAAGTATTTCTCCCGCAGTGACAATATAGTTTGATATGAGAGAATTTTTCAGCTATCTAAATCATCAACAGTAAACATCCGGTTTTAGTGTCAGTCACTCAGCATTAAAGAGCACCAGCTGCTCTCTGCACTCACCACTTTGCACCAACAATAATCACACAGGGAGAAATTCTTTGTAGGTGAGGCAGAGAGACAAATTTCTCCACCACTGTTGCCTCAATAGACCAGAAGGCAGTGCAGCCACAGGACGTGTGTAAGGGGCACGACGCTCACTTTTTCTTTGGCCTGACTCTGCAGTTGCTCGCTCCATCTACACGTATAAGTCACAGCTGAAAGAGAAAGGTCCATGCCCGTTCTCCGGTGGTTTTCAAAAGTCATTCTGGGAAATGTAGGAAATCACTGACAGAAGTTGAAGTCGAGGGAGAGTAGGGTGCACCAACGAAGTAAATTGCACACAAAATAGCTCCCTGAAAGCACTGGGCATCACAGACTGATGATATCTAACAGAGTGAGACTATCTCAGGGCGGATTTCTCCTCAAGATTTCTTTTCATTCTGCTCCGTTTGCAGGCTTCATGATGGAGATGGCCTCGTGGGACGGAGGTATCTCGCGTACAGTCCAGTTTTTAGTGCCACAGGTGAGTGCTGAGTGCACACCATGTGATTTTGGTTTCATAACGCCTAGCCAAGGCTACGCAGTCATCTCTTGAGTAATTGCCTGTCAGCGATACTATATTGATTCAGCAATAATGTAGACTTAAGGCGTCAAAGTATAGAGAACCACAAAGGCACACCTGGCCTTCTGGTACATGCCCTCTGAATGCAGACGGAGAGAAGAGAGTCGGTTTGAAAAGCACTCTATAAATCATGGATTATAGAGTTTTTGGTTCTCTTGACCACAGTGTGCTCACTGCTGGGATAAAAGAAAGCTTTCAGGGTCGTCCATACAAAATAATAAGCAAAGGGATTGGCACATCGCTCCACAACACTGAGCCTTAATCTTTCTTGAATACCAGGTCTAACCTCAAGCAGCTCAGTTCAGATGCTGCAGAGCAAATAAGAAAGAAAAGACGGAAAAAAAAAGCTTTCAGGTTCAGTGTTGCAGCAAGATTTTGTCTTGTATTTACACATCACCCATAGTGTCGTGATTCCTCTATAAAGTGTAACTGTTGTTTTATCCAAGGCCTCACTGGAGGTTGCATCCCTTGAAGGACCATAGCAGTCCTAGTTTCACTTCTCGTCATGATTGTATCTGTCCGTTACAAATATCAGTTGCATAAGTGTGCAGAATATGCTTCGGCAGCTAAACATCAAGTTACCCCAATTCACTTCCCATTCACAAAACTGCTCAGTGAAACTTTAAAGTTCCTATACATGGCTGAATCCGTCCTGTCAACTAAAATTACTGTAATGTCATAAAAATTTGCGCACTTGAAAGTAACTGTTCTTTCTCGGCACATTCAAGCTCTGATCAGCAGTTCGCTTCAACTTTGTTGTGATTGACAGCTGGGAGGGCAGAACGAGAGTATAATGGAGGTTAGTGATTGGCTGAAACTTGGCGCCATGGAACGAAGAAAGATGATCCCTAAAACTAGAAACGGAAGGTGCTCCTTCTGTTCAGTCTAAAGTAAATTAAGCAAAAAAAATAAATAAAGTGGACCCAAAAACGTGTTCGACCTTTGAACATGAAAACATTAAAATTTTAAGTGACTATAATAGTGTAAAAGTAATCTCAATGAAAGTATGCACTGGTCACAGGTATTCACAAGATGGGATTACCTCCTTTCATGTTTCACAGAGCATTTTTTCCTTATTTTTTTGGACATGGATGGGACTGAGTTAGCCTCGACTTCTGAGCCGCCGAGGCATATTCTGTAAACAGTTATGCAACTGGTATCTGTGACGGACAGATACGATCACCACTGCTGATGATGAGAAGTCAAAATAAGACCGGTATGGTCCTTTAATGTTATGATATGCCAGGAAGGCGGCGTGGCCTACAGTGTGATCACATGTTGACAGGTTGTGAGGATAAAACCAGCGGCATCAAAGGCCTCTGGCAGTGTGGGCTTCCTGTCAGCTACATGCTCACACACCTTTCAAAATAGCACCTTTAAACTGGCATTGTTTTCTACACATCAAACACACATGGTGGCTAAATATACGTGTGTGTGTGTGTGTGGAGGGGGGATTTGTGTGATTGTGTGTGTGGCTGTGTCTGTGCTTAAACATTAATACTTAACATTCTTCTGTGACGGGTGGCGAAGTTCAGTGTGACAGAGTGTGTTCCCTATTAAAGTCACAGCTGCCAGAGCTCACATCGCTCCAGCGTCTTGACCGCTGTTCCCTCAGGAAAAGACGCTGCGGTGTCAAACCAAAGGGCGCCGCCGAGGCTGTCAACCCTCTGCTGCGCACGAACATAATGACTTCTTAATGTTTTTTCATGTTTTGCAGGCTTAGTTTCACCTGTTTCACAAGCTTCGATCGTTTTGCATTGCGTTGCGTAATTGTGAAATAGTGAATATGACTGAACGTGTATAAATGACAGGGGTGGGACAAAAAATCAATTCACTTCAGTATCACAATTCTTTTTGTTTTGTTTTGTTATTGATTTTTCAGTCATCACAGGATATTGATGAGCGGGAACAGCTAAATATAGCATTTTACTTCAAAAAGTAGATCTTTTTTATTCATTCTATTCTACATTTTATTTACCACTTTCATATGCAGTGTAGCACTAATGCTTCTGAAATTAAAAAGATGTGACATGCATTGTTTTTGGAAATATAACTCATGATATACAGTCTTTAGACAGGTATGATTAAACTTTTCCCATGGTTTAGCATTAAAAAAGCGAACAAAAATCGCAAATCGAATCACAATACTTAAGAATCGCAATATATATCGAATCGGCACCTGAGTATCGTGATAGTATCAAATCAGGAGATAAGAATATTGTTCCAGCCCTGGTTTATGAGCATGTGGGTTCTTCTGTTTTTTGATGTCTGTGCTGCAGAAACATCGGCGCCATGCTGCTCACTAAGCGTGGCTGTCTTGTCTTTCTTTCTCCCTCTATTGACAGAGCATCTCAGAGGAAATGTTCTACCAGCTGAGCAACATGCTGCCTCAGATCTTCCGCGTCTCCTCCACCCTAACGCTCACCTCAAAGCACTGATGGATGAAAATGCAAAGTATTGCGCCTTTGGACCAACAAATAATAGATTTTTTTTTTTTTTTTTACGTGATTGCAATGCTGAAGTGGCAGGACCTGAAGATTAAGGATTAAGGGAGTGGAGTTTTTGTGAAGGAGAGCTCACAGCCCTGTTGCCTTTTGTCTGTTTTTTTTTTTACACTATTACAACAGAAGTGCGAAAAGGGGGTCAAAATAGAGCATGGTGGCATCACAGTGCTCAAAGTAGAGGTGTAAGATGGGATTTGAAGTTACGGGAGGCTTTCTTACATGATTGGCATGAGCCTTTGTTATGTTCACACCCAGTACAGCCTCACAGTCTCCACACAGCTCTTCTTACTCAAAGACTCCCGAAATCCAAGGCTCGGCAACGCAGCTGCCGCAATTAACATTTCAGGCCTTTGGGGTGTGGTCATGGTGACAGTGATTTTAATGACATCATGAGAGGAATGTTTGCAGCCAAAATACAGACTCTAAATGAAAGAGGGATCTCTCACATGGCCAAGTATTTCAGAGAATATGGCTTCGCTGTTGCCCTACCAGTTTTCCATTAAGCCGTTTTTTTTTTTTTTTAGTTTTGATGCATGAGCTTCCTGCAAACGTCATATTTCATTTGTCGAATCTCCGTGAATTAATCGTGATGGATGACCACACAGTTCAGCCATCACATGAGATTTACAGTCTAATCCCCATGGGTAATTGGCATCATATTCAGGCGGTGGGTCGCCTGGAAAATGGTGACATCAACTTGGCTCTTCTACTCCCAAAAGATGAATGACGTTGCTGCGGCGACGAGCAGCACGCAGGTGTGTTTGTACTGCATTGCAGTGAGTTATAGTGAGGAACGCGCTGTGTGTGTGTGTGTGTGAGTGTGTGTGTGTGTGTGTGCGTGCATGCGTGTGCGTGTGGTCCCTCCCCTCTACCTCTGTAACAGCAGATGGCACTGTTCCTAAAGACAAAAATGTGAAAAGGATGACGATAGAAACAACCTTAAACTCCTCTCTTATCAAAAGAGATAAAAGTTTAGTGAGTTCTTACTGACTGTCTTTGCATCCAAATCCATTTTGGTCCACATTCATCCTGATATTCTGCAGTATTGTGAAATAACAGCCTCAGTGGTCGTATACCTCCAGAGATAAATGTTTGTCAAATGTACTTAATTAGCACTTGAACAGATGTGTGTTCCATATCATGTGATTTACCCCATATGTTTACATTTTTATGTTTTAATTGTCCTAATAAAATATACAAATGATTATGTTGTGTGTAACTGTAAACCTCACTCAGCATATTTATCTAACATGAATTCCTCATGATATGATTAAGTGTCACATTTTGAGCAAACAACCCTTTTTGCTCTGCCAGAACTGATGCACGCCCAATTACATGTGGTTCGGAGTTTTATTTGATGGGTAATCCACAGGCACCGTAATCTCTATAAAGTTAATAGCTCATGTCATTCTTTGGAATTACATCCCTGCATATCTTATCTCTCAGACGGACTGAAATCAATTCAGCTTTTCAGTAAGTTTGCCACAGTGATGCTCTGTGATGGTGCTAAGACGATTTAAAGAGTTATGAGCATACCGATCAAAACAAGTCATCTCTTCTTTCAAGATTACAGAAATACAAGATGGCAGACAGCCTGGGAGAGCTGCGAGATTTCATAATAGCTCCTCGGTATCATGTTAAAACCTGCAACTCTGTTTATGTCATCCTGCAGTGGTGAGAACCTGCAAAACTAAGAAAATCTGTTGCTGAATGTTTTGCATTCTTGGAGTCTGGGGAGTCAGTTCAGCATGATAACCCACCCTCCTCCTCCTCCTCCTCCTCCTCCTCTCCCTCTTAACGGTTTTGCACACAGCTTGGATGATACACATGCTTTGGCATCAAGGCCACATATTCATACTCACAACATGGACATCAAAAGTATTTCTGCGCATACAAACATTGGGCAAGTATTTTCCTGGAAGAACTTCAGCCAGGCTCTGTTGGAAAACTGGTCGTTCGACTTGTTTTGACGTAGCAGGGAAACCTAAGGCCTGCTTCAGTCAGGCCGACACGGGCTGGGAAACATACTGGAAAGGAAAACCTAGTCAATCACAGCCATGTTAACATGACCAGGAGACAGTAATGTACAACATGTGATAGTCCGTAAATAATACTATTTCAAAGGGAGGCTTGAGTTATAAGTCAAAGTAGAAAAGGAGAATTCATTAAATAGTCATGAAAATCCATAAATATTAATTGGACATAGAAAAGAGCCATTTAAACATATTAAGAGGTTTATGTTGTATGTCATGTGACATCTTCAGTTGTGATTCTATTTTTATCACAAAAAAAATGTATTGGTGTCCTCCTCTTATGGATGGATGAAATGTTTTCTGTGCATAGTTTCCCCATTACAAAGCAGAGTAAAAACTAATTATTCAGTGAAAATTGATTTCAGTGGAAAGTGCCTCGCCTCATTCTGCTTGTCTGGGAATTACAAGTCTGGTGAACGGCCTCAAGGGGGCCAACAGTGAGTGGGCAACAACCTGGTTCTACCCAAGAGCCCGAGGGATATTTTGAAAAAGAAATAGGATAATGAGATGTGACTTGGCTATTAAACAAAACACAAAACAAAATGATGCAGAATTTATTGAAAATATACAACTTTCAGAAATGTAAGGGGACTTCGTTAAATTCTAATATCTGTCTAACCGGCAATGGCTCCCATATTCAATAATTAAATGTCGCTTTTACAACAAGAGCTTTGTAATCTAATTGATAATCTGTGGGACTTTTGTTCCTGGCACGATAGCTTCTTGGTTGTAGTGTGATCACTTATTAAACAGAGTGTGAAAGCTAATGATGCTTACATGATGCTTAGCCAGATTGTACCTAATACAGAGAGCGCCAAAGCCTTAGCTAACTAAATAAATCCTGTGCACACAGAGGTACTTACTATAAAAGCAGATGTATTCCTCTGATCAAATTCATAAGCCCTGAGATCTAGCAGGATAAGTTGTACAGTTAACCAGGTTCATGGATAATGATCAGTAAACACTCTGTGCCTTTGGTTTCTTATTTGCATGAGCTAAGTCCAAGTATTCATTTGATTATTGCAAATAACAGGCTATTGGGGATACTGGTGCATGTGAAAAACCTCATTGTCATGTTACATGTTGAAGGGAAAATCCTTTGTGAGTGTATCCTGAAATTTGGGCAATTAGTTTAAGCACTCTGCCTTCTGCCCAGTGCGTGATGGATTAGACTGGATTAGGCAAAATGGATGGATGGATGGAGTTTTAGCACTTGAATCTGCACATAAAAAATCCTGTGAGGCAGAAATGTTGTGAATTCCCTCACAATGTGAAAAAGCGAGGGGATGTGCATCAGAGTTTGAGGGCTTGTCAGATACATAAGATGCTGTCATCTCCTTGCAGTGACACACAACCAAATGAGCATGTTCTGACTTCTTTTTTTGTGTCAAACTATCTTTATAGTAGCCCACACTCTGTAATCAAAATGCCAGTGCAGCACAATGGTGACTCTGTTTATCCATGCAACTCTGACCTAACCATATTATAGGGAGGTGGCAAAGCGAACCAAACTACAGAACTGGCTGCTCATTATTTTAAATCTGTAGCATATTCAAGGAAAATTATTGGTTGTTGAAAGATAGACAAAACTGCCAGTGGAACATCCACCCAGGAAAAATAACTCCTATTATAATTTCTGAAGGATACCATGAAAACATCAAGGCAAACCCTCACTAGCTTTTTGAATATTAAACATCATATAGTGATATAGGAAATTATATGAACACTATAAAAAGATACTCTGTAAGGATTATTTTATTCTGTCCTTTCTTTCTTTCTTTCTTTCTTGCTTTCTTTCGGGAAGTTTTATATAGAGACCGGAGTTTATATGTAGAAAAAAGTCACAATAATCACATTTCCCCCTGGCCCAGTTGTCGCATTCCTGTATTATAACCAAATATGTATTCTCACATTGGGTCTCCTCCATCCATTCTAACGCAGAGCTCTTCTTCTTTTGCCATCACTCACGTCACAGAAGCTGCGTTAAGGCAGACAGAAGCAGATAGAACAAAACCGGAAGTTACATGTTATCATTTTCCAAATAAGACCTCAAAATGTTTCACTAAACTTATGATGACGCCTTAAAACAAATTTTAGCTAAGCTTGTATATTAATTTCATATTAGTCTCCTTCAGCTATACTATTTGGTTAGCTTGGCATTCTGTTTTACTTACCAAAGGCAGCAACACGTATGTCGACGAGACCTTTACTGTGAAAGTTCTAACCGGAAGTTATAATTAGGATTCCTGCTAGCTTGACACTCGTCACAGCTGGGTAGTCTTCACAAGTTGAGCAACATCGGTACATCGAGCGAAGTGAGCAAGTTGCTGCATGGATTTTCAGGAGCCGCGCACAAGGTAAACTTTACACTTGACAGAATCCGCTTTAGAAATACTACTGGTGTTTTGAAATTGTCAAATTTGTTTGGTCCGGTGTGTCTGTCACGAAGCTAACGCGGTACGTTGTAACTTAACCGCCGTTGTGCGTGTTAAAACTTATTCATTGTATATCTGACTGCCTTGCAACGGTCGTTCGCGTCGAAACCGCAGACAACGGATTTAAACGTTAACGAAAATAACGTCGGCGGAGTTTTGCTGGCTTTCCCCTGCCATCAAAAAAACATCAAGACTGTCAGAAACTGTGATTTTCTTCAGATCGAAATGAGAGGCGAGTGACTGGCTGAACGCTGCGCCTGAGAGGTATAACGTTAACCGGGGGGGGCTCCGGCGGCAGCGTGGTGCTTTCTGGAAGTTTTTCACTCTCTGTGCGGTTGGCTTGTTGCCCTGCCAGGCTCCCTTGCAAGCCGATGTGGTGCCAAGTGCCATGGTGGCATTAACGTTACAGGCTTAGCGACTGATATACAGCCTTTTCCGTCCACGGCAAAGCACTTCGTCTAATTCGCTGTAAACATTTGGCGCTGTGTTGGCGAGACCCCTGCTGTTTTGACACATGGATATATGGGGGAGGAGGCGTTTCAGGACAGCCTATTTTCAAAGTTGTCGCAAACTCTTCCAACTGGCTGCGGCACTGACTGCTGTAAAGGATCATTCCTGTTATTTTCGTGCGCTGTTTGATCTCAGGAGTATTCATACAGGTGAATATGAATTAAATTCTGGTTTTGTGTCTGCTCACATACACACATCAGCAAAACACCAAATGAGTCACTGGGGCAAGCACGTCACATACTTCTTTGTCAAGCCACCTGAGGTCATCTCAAGGCGTTGTTGTTTTCTTGTTAAATGATGATTTTTCACGAAAATATGCAACATGTTGGGGTTGTTGATGCTTGTGTGGCATCTACCAGACAAATGGTGCTTTCAATTTCTGCTGGTTCTTTCTTGATTTAGCCTGGTTTATATACAGACACCCATACAAATAAAGTTTGCACTCAGGTCATTGCATCAGCTTACTCAAGATACTTATTCTGTGGGGGGAAACAGTTGTGATTACAAGGTAGAAGACACTGATTGTTCTCACAGTAAACAAGTTTTGTAAACTTACACTTTCTTATGTAATTTATGCTGATGCACTGCATGCCTTTTGACTTCCTTCTCAAACAACATTTTTGCTGTTAACTCTTACTTAGGGGAGTTTACTAAGGACACGTTCTTAGTTGCAAAGTTGCACACATCCACCTCTGTGATCTGCACAGTATCACCAGTTTTGGACTAGTGCAGCTCCACTACAACAGATTTGAGTTGTGTAAATGCACTTGTTTTATGTTAAGGAAGAGAATAGCTTCTTATTCACTGCTCCACCCAGTTTTCCCCAGTGGTTCCAGTGATTGGCCACTTTTTCAACACTCTCTTTATTGCTGCCCTGGTGGTTTCACATCCCATCGACTGAGTCCATCTTTTTTTGTCTAAATCTTAATACCAAATATGCAGCTGGAAAATGTTTTATAGCACTAGTGGAGAGAACATCCAAAACATTAGGTCATTGAATGTATCATGAAGCCCTAAACAACTGTCTCTCCCTGAATGAATTGTTTTTATTTTGATAGTAGTTGCCTTTATTTTCATGAAGTGACAGTATCTGATATTTCAACATATAATCATAAAACATTCGTGATGTTTCAGACCAAATACAAATAGACTTGTTGAGATGGATATTTCTGCTAATTGAAGTGTGTGATCTAGCTAATGAAATGACAGGAAGTGAAAGAGTAAACTATTAGGTTTATTGTTAACAGTGCTTGTCACATTACGCAGTAAACAGCAAGTTGCAGCTTGTTCTTTGTGCGTCTGGTTCTTTTGGCTTTTACCAGAGTACAACTGAGAGGCTCAAAACCACATTAAGAAGGAAGAGGATCAAAAGGTTAAACAGCTCTAACCCATGACAGAGGAACTTTTATTGTCACCATGACCATGACTCCGCCATTACACAAAGACCTCTTTCCCCTCTCCATGGACCACTCAAGTGTGTTATTCATTCTAGCCTGGAAAATAGACTCCTCTTTTTAGTCCTGTTGGCCCCAGTGTGTCTTCTCTTCTCTTCTCTTCTCTTCTCTTCTCTTCTCTTCTCTTCTCTTCTCTTCTCTTCCATACTGTTGGATTTTAATAAAAGTTATTACAGCAGTTTATGCAGTTCCCACCATTCATTTAATTCGTAGTAACACCTTTGAAAGTGCTCTTTTTCTGCTTTAATGAATTACACAGAAATCAGATTGTCTTTAGGCCCTATTGAGTGTCTATGTATAATACTTCAGTTGCAGTAAAATATACTTAAATATGAAATCTGAAAGTACTTGTTCTTACAGGTTAATGATAGATAAATGCAGTGCAGTAAAAAGTACAAGATTCCCCTCTGAAATGGTGTGCAATAAAACTATAAATTCTCACAAACTAAAATGGACAAATAAAGGACTAGTATATCAGTTATACTTTAGTACAGTACTAAGTTACTTTCCTGGTCTTACTTTACACAGATTGGTTTGTATCATCGTTTGAAAAACTGACTCATAATTCGGGCACTTTCTTCAGCACAAAACACTGAGTGGGGCTTTTGCAAATGTTTTGTAAAGGTTGTGCAAAGTGGCAAAAGAAAGCCTTTGTATCTGGCCTGTAGAAAGTAAGTTAATGGGGCTAACGTTATTGTTAATGAAAGGCAGTGTTGAATGTGCTTCACTATAATTTCACACTGTACTTAAAAAAAAAAAAAAGTCCACCACATACACAGTGCACCAAACTGAAACCTGCAGAGCCACAGTTTTCAGTTTTGGTAGACACTGGTATTCCCCCCCCGATGGCCAGTAGTGAAGATCCACCGGTTGAGCGATATTCACATCATCCAAAAGTATGACTGATGATCGGCGATCAGTGGCTGTCAGTCACTATGATAAACCCAGTGAGGCTGACCCCAGACCAGCCACATTCCTCCCAGCAGCTCCTTTTTGTAAAAATGGCCCCAGGAGGGATCTGCACCGCTCTCTGTGGAGCTCATCTGCTCCATCGTGGGAGAAGCAGTCTTCACCCGGGACGCTCTGCCTAGACCAGCTGTCTATCCTCTGACTGTTCCCCGACAGTCTAATATGCCCCCAAGCCGAGTGCAGGATAATCACCCACTGTCGAGGACACCGAGCTACTTAGGCAGACTTGCGGCTTTGCAGTTTTAATCAGTAGTAGGCTGTTTATCTTCAGCCGGGATGTCTCTCTGTTAACGGTACTGTTTATGTGTACCTTGGTTCAGAAGGGCTTGCACTCTGTTCCTGAGTAAGTTTCAGGACAGGTGGTGGATTAAAGGGTGAGAGGTGTGGATTTAGCTGCCTCCTCTTAGGAGAGGCCCAGAAAAGCCTGTGCCGGTGGGTTTTTGAGGCCTTTCTCTCCATTTTAAGCTCTGTGTCCTCTTCAAAGCTTTGTATGGTGCCGTCTCACTGGTATCGTGTGTAGCCATGAACAATCAGAGGTATGTGATCTATACAATGGTTGTCTCTCGCCTCGGAGAACTGCGGGAGACACTCAGTTCAGTGGGAGAGCACTATTTTTCGCCTCCTGACAGTCTGTATTTCTTTACAGTGCTTTCAGGCTCTCATGTCCCAGTGTAGTTAAATGAGCCAATGCTAAAATTATAAGGTTTTCATAACCAGCACTTTCTTATTAATTACTTATTGAATAGTTTATGTTGTGTAAAAACTGAACTGGACATTTATCCGAGTTGTTTTTGTGCCTCAGTTGTACGTGTTGTAAAAAATAATGCTTCCTTTGATTTTCCGTCTGCAGGAAATTAGATGAAATCTTGCCTGCACTTAAATCTGTACAGTTGCCTTTGGTTTCATGTAATTTGAGCTTCTGGCTTTATATTGACAGAGTTCGTGCTGGCTGTGCTCATTTCCTTTGTCTCTGCATGAGCTCCTATTTAGCAGCAGTTCATTTCTCAAATCTGCATGGTGTATTTTGTGGTTATTCTGCTCCACGACAGCCATCGGGCGTCAGGCTTTGCTTCACGTGGACTCGATGAAAGCTGAGTTGTGTTTGTGTTGCATTTGATGGCGGGATCCAAGCTCAAGGTTTGCTGAGCTTCAGTTCATCTTAACATTAATCAATTAAGTAATGTTGGTATTGGATGTTTTGTGGTTTGCTCGCAAATGAAAGCACAAGATCAATGACTGTGATGTTTACTTTGAAATAGATGTTACATACATTTCTCAAAACATAACATTACCCCCCAAAAACAGTATTTTTTGGAGCAAAGCAGGTTAGAATTATAACATTATTATTACACTGATGGCATTTTTGACATTAGGTAATCGTTAAACCCACTTGGGCCTTGTACATTCACTGCTGAAGTGAATATGACCCTCCAGCAGTAATTGTTGTAAAAACTCATTTGTTGCCACAGGAGGGGAAGAAGAAACAGTAATGGCAGAAGAAAGTAGATGTAGGGAGAAAGTATTGGTTGTATTATTATTTTTTCCCTGCCTCGTTCTATATGTTTGTCCCTGGAGGACAACAACCACCAATCAAAAGTGGCACAACACCTGCTCCCTGATTGGGGGAAACAGTTAAAGTACTGGAATGCACATTATTGGATCCCCATAACTCACGAGCAGCAGGGGAACGGGCTGAATATTAAGGTGTCTGGTTCCTGGATCGCTCAATGACGGGAAGCAGAGGAGCACAAAAGTATTTCCCAGCTCTCTCCAGGCCCCGGGGTCAAAGTCCAAACAGCTTCCCTGTAATACTCTGCCACGGCCAGCTGGGCCAGAGAGAAAGGCCGCTCACCGCCTCCCCTAATGGGCTAAATCGCAAAGAAAAGATGACAGCTACCCCGCCACCCAGGAATGTCACCTTTTGTGACGTTGTCAGTCAGCTTTCTTGGGTTTATGACGTCGTGTCAGCTTGTTCCTTTTAATCGATATTTTCTCCATGTGATTTTCAACATAAAGAGGATTTGGTTCAAGAGCAGTTACCCTAATATGCTAAAGCAGCTTTGGTTGACATCTATTTTATTCATAATTTCTGAAACATCCCCTTTAACTGTTCCTAAATGA
The DNA here is from genome assembly GCA_900302615.1 of Holocentrus rufus. Taxonomy (NCBI): domain Eukaryota; kingdom Metazoa; phylum Chordata; class Actinopteri; order Holocentriformes; family Holocentridae; genus Holocentrus; species Holocentrus rufus. The sequence goes on from OMLF01011051.1 coordinate 47,076, forward strand.
TAAGACAAAGAGCTTTGCAGATCCCATGAAGTGAGACACACACTGAGTTTTCTCGTATCGTGATGTGCATGGCTGAGCTCCTGTCAGGGGTGCAGAGCTCCTGGGATCATGGCTACCTTTTAATTGGTGAGAGAGAGAGAGAGCGAACATGCACTCAGTTCAGGCATCTAGGCTGTCTGTATTCTTTTAAATGTCTTCTCTTCAGTATGCCATGATATCACTCCATGCCAAAGTGTGTGGGTGTGCTGGCACCGGCTCAGTTCTGTAGTGGCTTGCTGGCCAACTGCTTTTCTCTTTAGTCCTAATTTGCTGCTCTATATTTTTGTCATTCGAACTAATGCACTATAATACAATTAACAAAATTGCTGATATTATATACTAACTGCATAGCAATTTCTAAAAATGGACTAAATGACTACATGAGTATTTGAATTGGTTTTGGTTGGCACAAGTAATTATCCAAAGCTGATAAAAAGTTTTGTGAAGCACTCTAAGAGAGTAGAAGGCAATAAATAAACCACCTGCTTCTGTGTGTCAAGAGTTTTTGACTAACTACCCTCATTTTGGAGGTGTAGGTCATCAGGTGAAGCAGATTAATGTCCATCCTGGGGACAGAAATTTCTTGGCGGCGGCTGCAATTTATTCATATTTAGTCGGTACGCTTACAGGTAGCACACAGAAAGTGGGATCATAAAATATAAAGAAAGAAAGAAAATACCATAAAAATGCATGCCTGCAGGTTCCTTAGATATTTTCCTAAGCTCATAGATGCACATCCAGACCATTTTTTATATGATAAAGATTTATATGAATTTATTAAACCTACTAAACCAACAAGCTTGAAGAGAGACCTGTAGTATCTCCAGCAAACTCTACTTCAGTTATGGGTGTGATCCTTGTGTCACATTGCTGTAATATCAGGCCTGACCTCAAAACCTGAATTTCAGCTAGTATATTACATATTTCTGTTAAACATAATTTCTTAACTCAGCAAAGTTCAGAATAAGAGAAGCACTGATCAAAGCTCCTACATCAGAACTCCCTCTCTTGCTCTTAAAACAGTTTTTTTGAATACTGGCCTGTATCTTTCATATCAACTGTAGCTGAGTGCTTTTGGTGATAACTCAGTTAGACCTACTCACAGCCAACACAGCAGTGCTCACTTCCTTTCTGGACGGGAAAAAAAAACAACAACAAAAAAAAACACACAACATACCCAGCGGTCTGAGATCCTTTTGCCTTGTTTCACTCACACTCCCTCCCTTAGCTTAATTCAATTTACTGACTTGACTCAGTTCCACCCACATGGTTCAACTGTTTTTGTGCGTGGCATCGGAGGCAAAACAGCCTCAGGTCCAGCTCTCACGAAAGGCGGGGAGCGGAGGGCAACGAGCCTATCGCTTTTCCATTAATTCCCCGTTAATGAGAAACACAACTTTGTCAGTTTGACGCGTCTGCTAAGCCACAGTTAAAGTCCAAGTGAGACGTGGCTGGGCCCCGCAGCAGGGATAACACACAGGCTTGTCCTCAGACATTTTCCCAGGGTGATAAGGACTCAGCCAGATGTTTGAAATGCACACACACACACACACACTCTCTCTCTCCTCGCTGTGACTTTTTTTCTCGACACACATCCCCCCCAAACAAGACAGAGAAACCTCAGTGTGTGTGTGTAAAAGCATAGTGGCAGATCTAGAAAGCGCAAATCTGGTGAGGCGTTTAGTGTGCCAAATTATGAATGTCACTGCCACCGCTTGATAAACTCTCAAAGTGCCAGGAAGCACCCGGCAAAGAGAAGAGTGAAAGGTTAAAAAAAAAAAAAAAAAAAAAAGTTTGATTTTACCCCTCTTTGAAGTTCAGCCCTGTCAATGGAAAAACGGCAAAGTATAAGACACCACAGTATTCTCTTTCATGTAGCAAGCTGAAAAGGGATGCTAGTGAGTGTTTGAGGGAGACCTTTGATATGTGAGACGCTGTGTGCTCTGTGAAAGGATCAAGCTTATGATTTAAGTCAATATGTGTGTGAGTGCTTTGATGCCTGTTTCAGCCAGACCATTGTTTTGTCAGAAATGTTTCATACAGCAGGCTTATGGGATCAGCCTTGATGGGTCCCCGACGGTCGCCACAGCCTCCATATGTGTGAAAAGATGCACGCTGAAACACACACACACACTCACACACACACAATTGAAGTCGCAGTTACCAGAACTGCTGTTTTACCGCATTTAACGATAAACATTTTCATGCCTCTGAAGTCGTTTGGCCAATTTGAAATCTAACATCCTGTCTACATAAGGCGACATGATTAAAATGAAGGAAGGGAAGCTTTGTCTTGATTATTCGTTGCATTTGTTGGCAGTCACTTTTGTGCGGCAGAGCTGCTGATTGACATTTCTTATTTTCCCAGAAGGCCTTGAGTAGCCCTCCGCCCTCTAGTCAACATTTACGGGTCGGGCATACGCAGAGGGCAATGTTTTAAAACCCCTCCTGTTGTTGTGATTGTGTGCTTTTCTGTTTATGTCCTGCTGTTTTTTATTGCGTTTGAAGGAGGGGTTATGTTTTATATGATGAGATTTCCACTGCTGAGCAGCTCAGGATGCTGGGTAGGATGTTTATTGCAAAAACAAAACAAAAAAAAAACTGTTTGCTCCAGATTAGCTGTGTGTTTGCTTTCATTGACAGTGATGGTGTGTGGGTTCATGCCTTCTTATGCATACTAGGAGTTTGTATAAGAGAGAGAGAGACCTTCTCTGCCCTCTTCGTCCATCTTCACCATCTGGTTTGTGCAGTTTGACTGAGGCGTTAATCATTGGTCCCTGGGGCCGCTCCTGCCCTCTCAACAGCTGGATAAGGGAGATGGACCTGTTGATGTCCATCTGTCCCTCTGTCTGTCTGTTCTCGTGCTGCTGCATTAACAGTATCCACGCAGCTGGGTTCATGACCTCGTGTTTCTTTTTCCCAAGAAACAGCTGGGAGGGTTTTCTCCAGACTGTTTCCTCCATCTGCAGTGGCCCTCAGTTTCCTACAAGTCATCAGGTGACTCAGTATTCGCTGTTATCAGAGGTTCTTCCAAGTAATTGTGGAGTTGCAGATTTCCCGACAGATAATGGACGGTCATATCCTCACACCTTTGACTTGCATGGCACGAACAACTGGAAAAAACTGCTCAAACCCCCAGTCACTCCTCCGCATCACTATATTTACATGCACACAAAACAGATTTTTGTGAGTCACCGGGTTATGGCACGGATGCGCCTGCATGTGTTGCCTTATTATGATTACTCAGCATACATCCGCTCCCCAATAATCGCGTCCTTTAATTCCTTAACCCCAATTATGTAAACCGGTTTTCTGATTTGTATGGCATTTGAAAGGTCAGATAATTGCTCATACGTGGTGAATAACCCGATTTCTAAAGTGCATGTAAACGCTGTGCGAGTGTCTGTTTCCCTGCAGCCAAGAGGGAACCTTGAAGCACAGATGAGACCTGGTAAATAACCTGAGTGCTCCTAAATGCTGCTATCGCTGGGTATTTTATTTGCTCCATTGGAGAAGGCACAACATTACTCTTGTGGCTTACCCAACAGCCAGGAAGAGCATCACAAAGTGAGACTTCCTCAATACGACAAAAGCCTTAATGTTAACTAACACATCTGAATTAGCCCCAGGAAGAATAGCCTGGTTGTTACCTGGGCAACTAATGGGGATCCTAATAAACTAACAAACTAACCGATTGGGGCTCATTCATGGATGTATGAATGCGTCTGAGTCTGAACCCTGTGAGTGTTCGTCTGCTCCGACTGCAACAGCCCGTGTGTGTGTGTGTGTGCGTGTTATCATAAAGGCCGACTGTTTTCCCACTAGCTTAACTCATGTCCTGCAGTGAGGCTCCTTTTCTTAGAGAAATCACACCAACAAGTGTTCTCACACTCGCTCTCATTTTCTCAGGGGACATAACAGCAGCGCTCTTTCAGTCTCCGCTGTTACATTTCCAGCTATTAGTCCAGCTAATGGAGTTAGCTGGGAACTTTGCCGCCTTGGTTTACCCTGTGAATCTTTATGCAGAATTTGTTATACGTATTGGCCGAGGTGACACTCTAAAACTATAAAAAGTAGAGAAATGTGGCTGTTGTTAGAAACTGTAATCCCATTGGTTTACTTTATGAGTTAATCTGGTGGTCCTCGATTCATTTCCCTGCAGGAACAAAACTATAGAAAGCAGCACATGGTCTGGAGAACGTTCCAGTCATGGTTCTTAAGATATTTTGATCAAAACCCACATGGCCTTCTCTTTATTCTCAAGCTTTGGAGGACAGGATTGACCATGTCATGATATCCCAGTGAAGCTGTAATCCTGGAGAAGGTTAACCGTCTGGTGAGCTGAGATGGTCTTTGAAGCAGCGTCTGGTCCTGAAAGCACTACATCTTAAAAGCTAATGGCTGCATATAGCTGCCCAGTGTTTAAGCATCAGCATCACGTATTTACTTAAAGGTTAATTTGCTGTGGAAGCACACAATGAGTGATTGATCCATCCCATCCTTCGTGCTACGTTTAATGTGTGTGACATTTAGGTTTTACTGGGTCCCTGCTGCTGCGCCAAGAGCAGTGGCCCTTGAGCTCTATTTCTGACATACTGCTTTGGTTTTCCTTGGTTTATCAAAGCAGAGAGAAGTCTGTCATAGCAGTTTATGGGTACGTTGGGTTTGGCCGGCACTGAAGGAGCCGGATCTGTGGAATAGGCTACCATAGAATTATAAACTGGTCCTGCCCCGAATGCTGATGCATCCTTAGCCCGAGCTGACTGCAGCGATGAAACACCAGTGCAACAAATAAACTCTGTCTCTGTTTTACAGATCTAAGATGTGTGATGAACTCTTTAGTTTGAGGGGCCTGGAAACTGTGTGCAAAAGTCAGCTGCAAAACTGTACATCTTGTTGAATACCATTAATTTAGTCACAGGGCCGTTGTGTAGCGCTGAGCGTCAGCTGGGTTGGAAAAGAAAGCAGCTGTATGGGTGGAATGTAAGATTCTTGGGTGTTTTTGGCCAAGTCAATTTGCTCAGTATACACCTCATTATTCTTTCTTTGTTAAAGGACCATACATTTCTCTCAGACTGACATCGTGAAAAGCTTTTTGGACTTATCCATTCCCCTGTTAATGATTAGGACAAGGGTGTGTGTTCGAGACAAGCATGTTTGTACTAGGAGAAGATAATTGCATACCAACGAGATAATGACTTTGGCATCAATTTTAAAGGAAGGACATTGTTGTTGTGTGGGCTTGTTCTGTGTTCCAAATTTATCTGAACAAATGATTAGAGAAGGGTAAATATTTTCTGGAAGTCAGGACACAGAGGTCCAAGCTGAGTAAGTGAAACCCAGCCTTTCCCCGAACTGTGGGATTTTCAGGACTCCCTTAATTTGAGGCAAGCCTCTCCCGTTGCAGCGAAGAAGTGCTGCCAGCAGCCATTCTCCACACTCTGTCTTCATATTGATCTGCTGCTGGGCTCCAGAAATGGAGATTCCTTAAAGCCAGCCATACTCTAATGACTTACTAACCCCACCAACCCCCCTCCTTCTATTTCAGATCTCTCTCTGCTCCACGTTTTTTTTTTTTTTTTTTTTTCTTCCTCTCACTGTTATCAAATTAAAAGCTTTTCTATAGAGGGCTGGTCTTGGCTTGCAGGCGTGAGGTAGACATGGCAGCCAGCCGGATGGTGTGCGTGTGCGTGTGTGTGTGTGTGTGTGTGCACGCATGCATGTGTCTAATCAAATAGGCTTATTGCTGGCTGAACTGGTGAACCAGGAAAGCGGTTAAAGCAGTCCAAATCGGGACAAGCGGACATGCAGGGGTCTGGGCTTAACTAAGACTAGACTGGAGGAGGGGAGGTAATGAGAAGAGGTGGGTGGGGAGGGTGG
>OMLF01011052.1:0-35952 GCA_900302615.1 Holocentrus rufus
AAATTATATTAAACCAATATTATATTGTACTCATCAATTCAGTTTTTTACCTCATCAAAGTCACTCCTTAATGTAAGTTGATTCAGTTCAGTTACATTTGGGTCGCTTTGCCTCCACAAAACCACAAAGTGTGAAGCTAAACAAATAATTCATCCTGCCTCATATGCTGTAATACATAAACATTAACAGTAATTTTATAGTCTCATAAACTAAATGTTTTTTTTCGCTCCAAACATCTTGTGAGTAAACCATTAAGCAATTACCAAAGTTGCTGTTATCTTATTATGATTTTATAGTAATCATAAAGCTACAATTCATACAATCCAATGAATTGATTAATAACATTATTTCAACTGAATTACAGTAATCCAATTTGGGAGAGCATTGTGTGAGACTGACGAAGTACAGCAGGTCAGAAAAGAAAAAAATCAATTATATTATTTGAAAAAGCTAAAATCGTATACCTCTCACCAAATTTCCCATATTTCATGAAATTTGACACCCTCAGTATTGATGATGCTGTTAAATACAAGAAATAAAGTGCATCATTAAGGACCAGGACAGGGAGTCAGCTCTGAACATAGAAATCTCATCATAGAAAGCTATAATGACCGAGTGATACGAGTGACTGAGAAGTTTTCCCTCCAAGCTATTTTTCAGAGCAGCATCAAAGGGACCTCATCACTGTGTGTGCTGTGCGTACACACCACATGTTCTGTTCATGTGTTCCTGCATGGCTCAATTCAAAGGCTCCTTTAGCTACATATCCTGAGATAATGATGCTGTTGATGACTGGGCTTGTACTGGGAATTTAATACTGAATGTTAAATGTAGGTATGCTGAGTCAGTATAGATGTTTTACAACCCGCTGTATGTCCCGCTGTAGATCTTCCTTCTCCATGTAACATGTAACACATGTATTTTAAAAGCTGTCAGTATGTCTCCTCACCAGTGTCACCAAAACAAACTCCTCAACCTTAAGGGGTTTTTTTTCCAATTAAAACGACTCTGATTATGAAGATACGTTGTCCATAGGATTGGCCAACAACAATAGCTAGCGTGTGTTTACTTGGTGAGATCTCAGAGGGGAAAGCTCTCCAGTATAAACAGTGTAATTACATGTCTTCCTTTTGGGTGGGTGTGGGGGTAAATTGGTATAATCAAGGCAGCAGTTCAGCCTCTGGCATTGATGTTGGAATGAATTAGGACAGGACCTTGCTGAGATTTGCCCCCCTGGGCATTTAATGAATACATACTTATCCTGCAAATCACATCCTGCTGATACAACGGCAAGTCAGTATTTTGACTTTGCCGTAAAACTCACACTGGGAAAATGAGCTCTGCGGGAAATGTAGCCTTAAAAGGGATACATTTGTAGGCACATTACCTTTTTTTTAGACATTTAGTGCCGGCTCTGATCTGAAGTGACTATTGGGTGGAACAGTGCACATTTTTTTTCGGTTACACACTTCCATAGCTTCCAATGAGTGCAGTGAGTCAGGTTCCAATAGAGAACCATGAGATCTATATCTTAAATTTCTACTTGTTTTTATATGCTACTTGTACTACTTTTTGCCTGCTACCTCACAGTGAGAGCTATTCCTTGATGTTTATATGCTACATCTTATTTACTTTTGTATTGTTTTATGTTTAAAGATGATCAGTGGAGTGTGTAGGCAGCTCCCAATGTTGAGTAAATATTAATATAATATATAATGTATAAATATATCTGAAAATCTCAATTTTTAATGTTTACAAGGCTACAGTGTCTACATCTTGTGTAGTGGGTTGGAGAGGAATCTCCCACCCCTTAATGTGATTGAGGGCCCATTTGATTGGCTCTGAATTTGAAGATGCAAGCCCCAGAAAGAGCATTTCTGATTTGTCTTTCTCTGTCTCGGCATAAACAACTTTTCTTTAACTACGCTAACGCTAAAAATAGATGAAAATTTCAATTTAAGACTTGCTTCAGTTATGTCAGAAGCGTGTGCTTGACCTCAAATTGAGTCAGTTAAGCCTTTACAGCCTCTTGGCTTTAAGACTGCTCCAAAGTAGGGATGTAGCATGTTCACCAACAGGCTACACTAAGAGTTTGACTCAAACTTGACCCGAGAGAGAAAAACTAGTAGTTGTCTGTCTTTTTCCATCAATATAATCTCTTGATGGAGCTTAGGCTCCATAAGCCTGTGACTACCATGGAACAAAGTTGTTCTTGCTTGCAGCACAACGCATAGGTGAGGACCAACACCGTGCTGTCCCAGTACAGTTTATTGATATGATATGATGATTGATATACATATGTACATAGTTCCTACCATCTAACTTCTCCTAAGGTGAGGAGTTGCTGTAAGTTTATTTATTTATTTATTTTTACTTTGATAGAGCTAGGCAAGTGACTCCTGTAGACTTCAAGTCTTTATGCTAAGCTAACACAAAATCCTAACAATCGGAACTGAACCAGTGGACGTACGACGTATAGAACATCTTGTCACAGTCTGGATAAGTCGGATAAAGGGTATTTTACCCAAAACATTGGAGTATTCCTACACAAGATTACCCATTCATCCATCAGCACATTACAGCGCGCACTACAGACAAGCTAACAAGTTGTAGAAAGAAGAATGCTAACTCTGCATTGATACAAAATGTTTTCTTTCACTTCAGCTCTTCCCACCTATCTTCAGCTTCTCCAGGATTTATATTGTCTCCTTGTGTCCTTGTATACATTTTCTCTACTCTTAACCATCAGGTTTTGGTTTCTTTGCCCCCCTCAGACTTAGTTGTGTCTTTCTTCCATGCGTGGACCCTAATCCCTCTCTCTGTCTCTCTCTCAATATTGTACTGTAAATCTTTGTGGCATGTTCATACATACTCATACAGATGCTTTTTGAGACTCACCTTGCTCAGTAGCACCAATCTTTTAACTAGAGGCAGAAAACTCATTTGGTCATCTTTAGTCTGAACAACAAGGAAATCACCAAGTCCAGTTTTTTATATGGGGAAATTTACTTGGCCAGTAATTCTGGCCAAATCTGTAAATCTGATTCTGATTATCCCCGATCAGCAACCATGAGAACAACCAGTTTTCATGGGAACTAGGGTCAGTCAAAACCACCATATTCATAAGGAATGACTTAGGCCTTCGTCCCTAAACTGGTTGAACTGTAAACAACAGAGAGGGACTAAAATGTCCAAAAAGGCCAGATCCAGACATCAGCTTCTGTTCTCATCAGCTCACTCATTCACTCACTCCCCTTTTCAGGTCCACATCTGAGCTGTTTTTCATTTATCCAGTAAACATGAAAATTTTAAGCGTCTCCTCTCCTTTCATTCCACAAATAGTCCTCGGGTGGGTCTATTTTTAGTATGCAGCTATTTTTTGTGCATCCTTGATGTTACAAAAGTTTTTTTTTTTCACTCGCTATCACGCTGTAACCATTCTGTCGTTCCCAGTGTCTAATCTGATCCTTTAGCAGCTTTTTATGGAACCATCAGATTCAGTCTTTGATGTGGAGCTATTTTGTACAGATTTGTCATTTTGCGGTTTTAATCTTTATTTATCGAGGGAAAGGTTCTGCTCAGCATACATGCCTGTCCTCACCACCACTCTGCTTCACAAAGCCAATACAGGTTTCAATAGTCTTAGATTTATCTCAGTATTTTTAGCTATCATTTTTTTGCTGATATTAAATGTCAAAGAAACAAATCTTTGCAGTGTTTTCATGTAGCTGTGGTCAAGAAGCATACTCTATCATATTTGCATGGACAAAAAGAGGTGCTTAGGGGCACTAGGGAACCAGTTTCTGAGGGAGGGGAGAGCATTAATCACTTGTCTTACCCACATTCCCCTGACCAGTATGGAGATTCAAACTAAAGACCTTCCTGTCAAAACCTTCCTCTAACCTTTAGGCTACTGCTGCCCCCCTTTTTGTGTGGCTGCACAATGCCCTTATCCAGTTTCCCAATCGAATGCATTAGACCGTCTGCTTCAGTGCACCAAATATGGAATGGATGCAGTCACAGACAATGGTTATCCCCTCGCCCTGAGCTACTGTACATCCACTCCTGTTTAAAGGCCTTTCTGCATTGAGGTCAGGTCAGCCATGTAGTTAGCATGATGCCTTTCAGATGTCTTCTCCCACTGGATAAGATGCTTCACTAGGATGGACCATGGGATGATGGGAAGATGAACGAACAAAGGCTGAATGGAGTAGAAAAACAGCATGGCGGGGCTGTTTGAATATTTGTGGTCTAAAGAGGCACGATTGGGAGAACTAACACACTTTCCCTCAGCTGGAAACCAGAGATACTCAAGACTCAAAACTGTGAAGACATCAGAATGTACAGCCTTGAGCTACTCTAATGAAAATAGAAACTCATAAAGTGTTTATTAGTGCGTTTGCTTTAAGTTAAAGCAGTTCTGAATGTGAAACACCTGCTTATACCCAGAAAAGGAATAGCTTTAAAAACTGATTGTCAATGGAGCAGTGTGAGTGACATTCAGAGACTACGTGACAGGTCAAAATCTGCTTGGTCATTTTCAGGCATAAGTGAGAAGGCCACGTATTCACTTCCCTTTAATTACTTTAATTCCCAGACATGGCATTTGCCTTGGCTATCTTTTGAACAACTTCCCCTGCTGCCACTGTCTCGACTGGACTTTTCAGCTGTTCCTAACACTGACAGCATTGATGATGTTTTTATTATTTTGCATGTATCACTTTCAGTGATACAGGAACTTTCCATTGTGAGAAGTGCAGAAGTAGAAGTACAGATGAAACCTCAGATGGAGTTTTGTCCCTCTAAATCACAATTGTTACCACTGAATATTTGTTGCTGCTAGTACTACTACTATTGGTGTTACACCTATACAAACCTAGGAGCCCAAATACATTTAATAACATACTGCGTATGAGAGCAAATCTTCAGCTGTATTCTCCTTACAGGCACTTCTGGATCAACTCTGGGACTGGTTGTGTCTCTGCTGACAGAGTTAAATCCCATCAGAACCCTTTTCCCCTAATTTACATCTCTCTCGTGCTTTTTGCAAGTCCCAATTCAAGCAAAAAAATACCCAGTGGAGGGAGGCTGCCCGCTCTCAATAAACAAATAAAATGATACAAGGACTCCATCCTTCCCTCCTCATAATAACCTGTCATTTTAAAACAATGAGGAGTTGTCCTTTTTTGCCCATCAAAGACAGAAGGAAGGTGGAGACACAAAAGAGAAGTTGGTCAGCTGATATGGAATATAATTTGCTTTGAAATGTCACTTAAAGTGTCTTGTCCAAGTAATTTACTATGGGTAGCAGATAAGTGGGGTTTGCCATACTCGACAGCAGACCATGAGGTTGACAAAAAGCAAATCTGAAACGTATTAAGGCAGTAAGCCCCACCCATCTTGTGTCCCAAGCCAGGTATAACAAATGCAAATAATTATTTGCAGCTACTGGACGATCCAGGTCTGCCGGCCAATTTTAATCTAGTGGTGGTGTTTACTATCTCTGGGTGTATCCTTTCTCTGACGTGGACTAACTTGAAGCTAACTTGAAACTATTGATCATCTTATAAACTAACACTAAATGTTTGTATGTAAAAAAAAAAAAAGAGATTACCTTCAGCAGGGAGAGGATACGAGTTCACAATCAATGTGCATATCATAGTAGACTACAGAGAACTAAATCATATGAAAAATACTCCTCCTTAAAATGGTACTTGTATGTGGCTTAATGTACCAATTTAGTAAAGAGAGCAGTAATAGCAGTACGAGTAGGTTTACTACTGTGCAGCCACTGAATTTACACCAGTTTATAAGATCATAAATAATACAGTGCGATTGAAATTCTACTAGAAATCTCATTATCAACTAATTATTTGACAAAAAGTTTATTAACCTAACTAACCTAAGCTTTTTTTCTCAAAAGACCTGACTAACACAGGAGGATCCGAGAAAAAAAAAATTCTTTCAAACTACATAATGTTTTTGGTTTCTGAGTGAAGATGTCCAGGTGTGAGGAAAAGAAAACGAGAGTCACAGTCCAGTGAAGAGCATCAGAAATGCTTGAGAGAATAGAAAGAGGAGAATTAATGGCATCAAGCTTATGCTCTTAATTACATAAGTTGTCATAAACCCACGCTATTATACTCCAGGCTCTTAAACCAGCCTCCTACAGCTGCCATCTCTAGATTTCACAAGACCTTCATCTAATTACTAAATGAAAAGAGTGGGTTTTGCTCTTTGCTGGCCTATTGACTGACCTCTGACTTCTAACCTCTCTGGTCAGCTGACACTTGCTTCTTATTTCTGTGATGCCAGACTAGTCTTTTGTGGGTTTCCTTGGAAGGACCTGGTATTGAATCGAACATTGAACTGAGCTGAACTGGGGGCAGTGCAGGGGTCTGCACAGTTGCCCCACAGTAAGATGGGTCTGCGTTTGAATCTCTGTTTGGAGGTTTTCCCATGCTTGTGTTGTTTCCTCCCACAGCTAGCTCAAAGCAAGTACTGAAGGCTTAAAGACTCTGTACTATAGATGTGAATGTGAGCATGAATGTGTCTGTCTGTATGTGTTAGCCCTGTGATTGACTGGCAACCTCTCCACGGTATTTCCCTTCCTTCCACCCAAATGCATGCTGGGATATGCTCTAGCCCCTGGTGACCCTGAACAGGAATTAGCAGGTATGGAAGATGGATGGATGAACTGAGCTGAACTGACAGGACCGGGCTGAATTTGATTGATTCGGGTTGGATCCTGTTGCATTTCTGGTGCTGAACTTGCCATTGTGCTATATAGAACAAACAACTCTGCTCCCCCCCCAAAATGGAAACCATATCCATCTTCCCCTCTAAGCAGAACAAAGCTTAATGCTTACAGAAACCAAAAAGGACTTTGGTAAATTATTTATCCAGGTCTTCTCTATCTGTGCTGTGCCATCCTAGCCTACTTTCCGTGGTACTTTGGGGGCCAGCACAGTGACTTGTTGCTTGCCATGATCTCTCCTTGGTCATACATTATGCATAGGGTTATTCTGCATAGTATATGCATACAATATGGCACCAATTCATCATCAAAGCCTCGCTGTGGACAGCCTACAAAGGCACTGTAAGGAAATCTCAGTGTTTTTCTTACTGACTCTAATGCTTCCACAGATCCCGCTTCCACAGATCCCGACGCTATATAGCAGCTACATTCATGCAGGCATACAGAACACAGCACACACGCATGCACACACGCGCACACACAAACACACACACACACACACCAAGCGGCTTGACATTTGAGCTTGCCCGGTCAGAGCGGTGCACCTTACCCTGCCAGTTGCTGTGTGTATCCACAAAGACAGATGTCAGCAGAGGTAGCGCGCTGCGTGGTGTCCGCGGAGGTGTGGAGCATGCCTGGTCTGCATCACATTCGCAGACCACCCGAGGAGGAGCAATCCACAGCGAAGAGCCCCGACTCTACAATCTGGGTCAGTGCTGCTGGAGCCATCCTTATGGAGAAGAGGTAGTAGCCGCGGCAGGGACTGCAGTCGTCACAGGCCCACATGGATCCCCGTGTCCAGGCATGGTCGCGTCTTCCAGCTGCAGCTGCCTTTTGGATCCAGATGCAACGAATTCCACCGGGAGTCAGGGGGAAGCGAATCCATGAGGGTCTTACATCCACAAACGGAAAAAATATAGATTTTTTTTTTGCTATATGAATAAAATCTTGTTTACACCAACCATCACCGCCTCAGTGAAAACCCCTCTCTCTCCCCCACTCTCTCTCTCCCTCTCTCTCTCTCCCTAATTCACTGCTTTATTGCTCTATTTCTGTCTTTCTCTGATGCTCACTCATACTTCCACTTCACTGCTCTCTCTCTCTCTCTCTCTCTCTCTCTCTCTCTCTCTAATTCTCAGCTGTGTCTCAGTGCTGTGCTCAGCCCGTGCCCAGAGGATGTTGAACATGTGTTCATGGTGGGGGTTGGGGACTGCTGACTTCATAGGTGGCACGCTTACTTCCTGCGCGGATGGATAGGATGGCACTGCGCTCGCATTTTGGGCACAGCGGCGCACCATCATCATCATCATCATCATCATCAGAGGTGGCAACCAGCAGCTGCTTTTGATAACGTTCGGGCTGACCTCATTCCTCCTGAATTATCCCGCATTTGAAAGCGTGAAGCGCCCGAGCGATTGCCGATCAGATTAATCGCTGCAATTACGCATCATTGGTGGAGACCTGCGCGCTATAGCAGGAGGTGAATTCTATATTATGGTGTGCAGCGATGACGCAAAGGATGGCAAAATCGCTGTCAGTTTAAATAGCCTGCAGGCATCCAAGCTGAATCGCAGGAGGGGGGAAAAAAACTACAGGCTTCAACAATGAGCTAAGAAATGATATGCAGCACGAGAGTGTTTATGTTCCAGCTTAACAGTGCCTCTTTCTAACATGCTTCCCATGAAGGGAAAAAAAGAATTAAGGGGAGAGAGGGTGAAGTGATGACGCACTTCTGTACGTTCTTTGACAGGAGCAGAGGGAAGCCGGAGGGAGGGAGGAGGATGGGGGGGCAGAGAGGAGGGAAAAATGGGAAGAAAGAGAAAGAGAGGGAGAGGGAGCAGACGAGAGAGAAAGAGAGGAAGACGGAGAGATAGAGAGAGGGAGCTTTGGAGTATTTATAGAAGGTTGGAGACTGATGTAAAGAAATAAGCTCCTCTATTTCTGTGCCATGTCACATGGTCTCCTCTCGGATGATACGCTGTCAGGCTAAGTCATATCAAAGGGATCCTATGTTGCTGCTCCTGCAAGGATGCACATTAACTGCAGAAATATGCCTCAGGAAGAGCGATACATGTCTTTATTCAAAGCAGATCACATAGAAGAAAGAGATTTAGCCGGGCTTTTATTGTGGGAAAATATCACTACTCTTACTGTAATGGTTGTTTATTCAATGATGCGCTCTAGAAATGTCTCAGAGGGAAAGATTCCTTGTTGGAGACATGAAATGAGGAAAATAATGACTATCACACTCACTCACTTAACCAGTGAGCTTAATTAGGAGGGCTAAATGAATGCATTGATTAGGAGGAGCTGGAAGGTGCATGAGAGAGGAGAAGAGAGTTGGGCCTTTTTTGGGGGGAAATATGTAAATGAATGGTTTTATTTATAGTCGCTTCTTTACCTGGGAAACCAGAAAGGTGTCTGTTGTCTAGATGAAAAAGAAACACGACGAGCTGAGGGATTAGTTAGAGAGTCAGGTTGGATTTTACAAACAAGATGGTGAGAATTTGCTTGCAAATTTCAAAACCTGTGTGTGTGTGTGTGTGTGTGTGTGTGTGTGTTGGGACCAGGATACCCCTGGGCTTATGCTGTGACCTAGATTAGGCCCTGATGCTCCCAAGCCTGGCAGGCTGTATATGTGTGTGTGTGTGTGTGTGTGTGTTCCCCATGCATAAATGCGTTTGCATGTGTTCAAAAGAGACAGCGAGCGAGCGAGAGAGAGAGAGAGAGAGAGAGAGAACTGTTGTGTACTGATGGAATGAAGCTGCATGGCTGCCTTGGTTGTATGACTAAGAGCCTCAGCTGGATGACATACAAAGAGGTGAATGTGCACGCAGGAAGGGAGCGTAACCAAAGAAGTGCACACACATTAATGAAAACTACACAGCCTGTGCCTCAAAGGCCAATCTTACGTAAGTTATAACGCAAAAACTGAACAATTACACAACATACTGCAATGATAGCAAATCCCCACATCAAACAGCAGCCCGAACTTACCAAAATCTCTGTGAGAGGTCTCATAAATCATGTCACCTTGGTCATGTGAAAGTCTAACAGATTAGGACTTGTTCTCTGGTTAGATGCACAGGCTAGGGGGTCATCTGTTCTGAAATGATGTTTTTATACATGTAGCAAATCAAAAATGATCAAAAAGTCTTGTATTTTGTCTTTTTTGGACCTCACCTCCTTCTATTGCATCGCTTCTACATTGTCCGAGCTATTACCAGCTAATACACTCTCAAATCCATGCCTCCTTAACACATGAATGTGCTGCTTTTCAATGCATTATATTGGCCTTATGTAAGAAATGAGTGGAATCATCTCGCCCCAGTTCCACCATTCTGTCCTCTGGCCAAATTCCCCGGCATGTCATCAAATGGTTAATCCCGTGCGTCAGGCCTGGAGAATACACAATGTAAAAACACAACGAGAATTCATTATCCATCGGGGCGGGCATGCATAAGTCTACATTTGCAGCCATACAATGATTGGCAGTGGGAATGAAATGAAATAACAATCAAAGATAAGTAGCTCTGTTAGACTTTGAGAAAGGGAAAATATATTGAATTTAAGCTTAGCAGCTATTTCCAGCTAATTCCAGAAACAGGGTGCACAAGTTGGTGATTAATCATGCTAATAATGAACTGTTTCACTTAAGTGTAACATGTTCCTCAAAGCAGAGCCAAGTGAACGTCTCCAGAAGCCTCTGTCCATGTCTTCTGATAAAAATAGCCTTTTCAGAGACAGATGGTGACTCTTCCACAGAGTTATGTATGGTGAGCCTGATGATGGAAACTTATGGGAAAAGACTCATCAGTAGAGGCTCATCAGTAAACACTGTGTCCCATTTATTCCAAACAGGAAATGATCACACAAATTCCACACTGGTGGCCGTTCAGATGCGTTGCCATTTATGATTTTGATCTCTAAAGTGGCTGGGTCTGGAATAAGTTCAGAAACACACGAAAAAAATGAATCTTTTCCCACATCTCTCAGATTAGTTAGACGCTGCATATACAGGTGTGTTACAGAGAATGTGAAAATTGCCCCTGGATATAATACCAGGACAAAAATACATTTGAATAATAAATTATTTATTGAGTAGAACTATATTCAAAAACCAAAAGTATTTCAGTGTTGTTAACATGAAGGCACAGCTGCTTTATGTAAGAGACTGGATTCCAGGCATTTTTGTTGCATAATCATATAAACAAATTAAGCAAGACTTGTATTAAGAATAATTTTTGCAGTATTATTGTGGATGTAGCTTCATTTATTGTGAACATAGCCTAAATGTACCTTATTGTAATTCATAATTTATACTGTAGCTCCTCTAAAACTGTGGGTGGTCCAAATTAGTAGGATCGCATGAAAAAAAATAGTCCAGGTAGATGAGAGTACAGTATGTTCAAAGTCACTGATGTCTTTTAATTGGATGCACACGAACTCATCATCTATCTAAAGTATGAATTAATTGTATCTTGTTAATTGTATGTCTAAGGTAAGTAAAATATATTCTACATCATTACACAGATAAACATATCCTTCACAGACCTAATCACTAGTACATTCTCAATGCTGTAAACAATCACTGGGACATAACACTCAAACATTTTAATTTTTGTTGAAATCAAAATGAAATCAAACAGAATTTTCTTGAGGCTTGGTTGGCATTGGTAAGGACTGGGTTTTACATGTGGATTGTGCGCTGCTCTTTCCAGAACTCAGCAATCCCTTGAGACAGAGCTCGTTCTGCTAGGCCCCTGCACTCCGTGGGGGTGAACCCCACCAGTGCGGTCCCCTTCGTGCCAACCCTTTGCTGCCCTGCCAGCTCTGCAACCCTCGCCGTGATGAGAGAAGCTGGAGCGTGACAGTAGGGTTGACCGCTGATGCTGAAAGAAGGCCACGGCTCGCCCGCAGCCAAATGGCTAGGTGGGCTCCCCTTCACGCTCTCCACGTTGCAGGCGATTTCTACAGCGCCCTCGTGTGGCAGGGCCAGCACCTGCACCCCGGGGAGGCCCCCCGGTGTCGACTCCCTGATGGCTGTGGCGATGCTGCGCCCCAAGGTGATGTCCTGGGTGTCAATGGTGACGTTGCAGTTCATTACATAGGGACTGGCCCCCACACCTGTGGAACATGAGGGCGGTCAAGGGTTAAAAGTTCAGAGTGGGGAAAGATGAGCTGTGGTCCAGCTATAACAGACAGATTTTTTTGTAAATATCAAGGCGAACACACCTGCATCACATGTAGTTTTTTACTGCAGCACAGATTTCAATCATAGCACCCATCATTCACCTAGCATGTCCAGTGTGTTAATTTAAAGTTTCACTTCACATATATGGAAGTCTGAACTATGAACATATAGTATACGCTCCTATACCAGAGAAATGTTGCCATGTTATATATAGCGGCCTAGCCAAACACTTATAGTGCAGCTCTTGATATGGTGATGTGCTGTGTATGTATGTTTTATACATGTTGAGCATGTATAAAATAGATGTGTGCATATATGAAAACAACACAATGTCCTTATATGGTCATATTTGTAATATATGTTGGACATATATGAAAAGGTGCCAATTTCAAATACATTTCATCAATAGGTATTTAATATGGACACGCTGTTTATGCCATATATGGAAATCCCCTCTATGTACATGTGCATATGGAATACCTATCCCAGCTGGATCTGGCTTACCTGTGAGGCCGTATCGCTTCTGTGGCTGAGGCCCCACATCGGGCCTGACAGCCTGTCTATCTGGCATCTTCTTAAACCAGCCCATCTCCTTCCTCCTCTGGGCCAGGCCGCGCTGCAGGGGGGCGTCCGCCCACCCAAACAGGAAGGCACTGGTGCCTTGGACCCGTTCTGTAAGCCCCTTAGCCACAGCTGTTTGCAGATAAAGGATGGACGGGTTAGGTAACCAGCACATGGAGTGCCTGTTATCTCGCATATGCAACTTCATATACACATGTGAGCACTGGGAGCGTGACAGACGACGAACACCTGAGGGGGAGTATTTCAGACAGACAAATAGACGGGCACATGCATAACTTATTACATGCATGCACAAGCTCAAATTAACAGCCTTGTGCACAAATGCGGTGCCAGTTAGTGAGCTTGCTAATTACTCCACTGCGATCACACCACACACAGATCTTCCATATGTTATAATGAGTACGCACACTTTAGACAAGCGGGGCCAAATGCTGAGCTACTGCTCACGATAAATGATGCGGAAGACACAAAAATGCTGAGTCAGCTGGTACTCTGTAAACTAACATCAACATCTCCACAAGAAAACAACATCACATCATTAGCCACTTCTGGTTGAATGGCATCAGCCATGCGGGCATAAATCCCCCAAAGACACTACATGGACTGGCTTGGTATCAACAGACAGTGCAGTATCATAACTTTGAAGATACAAAAGTGCAAGCTTTTGTTTCATTTACATTTGAATAAAGACTTTTTTTTAAAATACACTTTCTGAAACATGCAGGCAGGAATGGGTGCCTAAAAATTATATGATGACAATTATAGATATGTACTGTGAAGAATATTTCAAACAGGTTCAGAATACAAAACGTAGAACAAAAGTAGTGTTTGCACTCTGGCGGCTGATAAACTGATTCACACTGGGAACGGCTTTCAGTGACTGGACTCTACTTCAGTCCCATCATTTGGACCAGTGTCCATTAGGCAGTCTGCACAGCTCTGATGCTGACCTCTTCCAAAATCAATCTACAGGACCATTTTTAAAATGCACATACACACACACACACACACAAAAAAGTATCTCACCATGAGCCTCTTTGGCACAGTCCTCCACTCGCACCTCCTCCCCCAGGGGGTAGATGGGTATTAGGTCTACAGCACCCATACAAGGGTGGACCCCCATGTGATTGTTCATGTCGATCAGCCCACAGGCTTTTTCACATGCAGACAAAACCGCCTCTCCTGGAATACATCAAACACACCGTCAGAGTGAAGTCCTGAACCCCAACAATGATCAGTCGTCTAAAGCAGTCCATTTTGCACTGAGTGGATTCATTCATCAAAAATGCTCATCAACTCTAGAGGCAACTATAATGAATGTGACAAAGATGGAAGATTTGGCAAAGACAGGCTGATTTTATTGGCTTTTGAGTGGTAAATATGACTTACACTCTAAAACCAGCATTTTAGAGGATTTTTCTTCTTAAAAGACTGGGTACATGGTTATGGATTGAAAAGGCTGTCCCTCAACCACAATACCCCGATTCAAACCCCTGCTGGGTCAAGAGTCCACCTGCTCAAGTGTCTTGGAGCAAAACACTGAATCCCTTGAAGCTCCAGGACTGATTTTATGTAACTGACCCTAGGCACTGACGTCCCTGAGGAGTGGATTAAGGAACTATCACATAGAAAAGAGGTTTTAGACTTACTGATAGAGTCAATACTGGCCACGATGGTGATGACAGAACGGTTGTAGTCATAGTCATTGAAGATGTTGAGGACTGTGGTCCCTTCTCGTCTCAGACCTGATGTGGTCAAATTGTAGAGAGGAGACAATATCAGGTATATACCAAGTTTAGCAATATCAAGTTTTAAGGCACTCAGTTTTTTAGATGCCTGAATGTATAGAGTCCACTGCCACGGAAGCCTCCTGCCAAAAATCTCCCGCTGTTACTGGGGCTGCACCTTTATGGCAGTTTCCTGACAGTAATCCGGTTTTGTTAGCTAACTAATTATAATTACTAATTACTAATTACTAATTATAATTATTACAGCAGCAAGTGCAGATCAGCAGTGTTAACAAGTCAGTGAAGGTGAGCTGATGATTTTCAAGCTAACAACTAAGCACAACATTGATTAGATTCATCAGTAGAAATAAAACATGTCTATTCAATGCTGCTGAGACAGTCAAGATGCAGAGACATAATCAGTTGCTCTCAACCATTGTTCTCCAAGAATTGAAGCCCTCCAATATGGCTGCCAGATGGTGCACTATGTCACCTGAAAGTCATGTATTCTCAAAACTATTCAAAAACGAGATGGGCCAATAGGATAACATAAGCTGTGTTCTGTTAAGTCTTCCGTTTATTCATTTTTAACGCTGCATGTCATGAACACCTGACACGCGCAGCTGTGCACTTTCACACTACAAACAGAAAGACAAATGTCTCTGAGGTTTGTCATTCCTGTGAAATCTCTTTCTCATCTATTGTCATTGACTTGCCTTTTGGATCATATATGGCTGCCCTGGCTACAGTCTCCACCAGGTCTTTTCTGCGGGCCTCGGAGACATTGAGGAGACAGGCCACCAATCGATGGCCAAAGGAACTGGAGGTCATTTCTGTAACAAAGCAAGAATAATGTTTAGACCTGAAAGGAAGCATCAAAATACCTAATGATGTCCTATAGGTAGCTACTAGTCAGTAAGGCATTTTATTCATTTTACAGTCAGACTATACTGGAGACTTTATAGTTGTGACGATCAGATTACAAATGATAAACTGACAAACAAGAGGACACTTTTGGCAGGATGAAATTTATATTTTTTCCCCACTGAATATTGGTGTTAAATGTCAGTGAAAAAGTTTGATTAATACAAACTGATTGTCACAAACTTTGTCTGCTCCTTAACCCCCTGTGGTCTTTTGTTCTTGTTCCACCTTTACGTGGAACAAACCAACCTGAAATAAATTCACATAATTCCAGTCATTTTCAACTTGAGCTTCAATAGCAGTTCAATTAAAATTTGTTAAAACTATTTTGTCCTGTGTGATGCCATCTAGAGACACTTTGTAGAGATGCCCTATCTCAGCTGAGTGACACAACAGAATCCTTTTTTCATCTTCATTTTCATCTATACCTCATATTGCCAAATCTGGATGACTTGTTCCAGGCTGTGGGATGCAATCAGTGAATTCTATTTGAGAGTGTAATTTTCCTTTCTGCAGATGATGGGAGTCCCCATATGTCTAGACTGAATATGAGTATTTAATAATTTAAGTGTTTAATCATTTATAGACCTATTTCATTTGGTCTAGGGCAGCATATGGGAATTCTGAAAGTGAGTACCGTTTCTTTTGACCCCCAGCTCTGTTCGCTGACTGCTGTGTACACAGTGACCCCATTACATTACAAATTAGGCTCAAAGTCCACCTTTGGCAAACATTTAGAGTGCTAAATAATTACATTTATCCACGACATGCTATTTCTAAATGCCAAAAGATAAAGTATGTCATACTTGCGATATAGGGAAAACACTTTCAGCAACTCATGTGCAGTGCATTTTCTGTTGTTGCACCACGGGGCCAAGTGCAAAAGTTATGAAAGTGGGCAGGAAAGTGCACAATCCATTGATTCCTGCAACAGATTATTGTAGAGCAACTGCTGACAGTCTTTGCACATACATATATGCGAAAATGAGAAGCAGTAGTAGACTTTAGCATGTGCAGCTAAGGATCCTAGATTAACATAAGATGGTTCACGCCCTGTTTCCAGACTATTGCAAACCGCTACCGGAAAAGCCGATCAATCTAATACATCAGTTGCTCGTTTATGCAAGAACATTCGTGAATATTTATTACTTACCACACAATATATCTGAAAAGGGTTGACCCGATGAACATGATTGTTTTACTAAAGACATGTCTGGGATGTGTGTGAGACTTTGTGTTCTTATGTATAACATATTTTCTATTTTTTTTAACAATATTTTTTTGGTTTCTCGTTTTCCTTGTTTTGTTTTAATGTTGCTGTCGTGTGTGTGTGTGTGTGTGTGTGTGTGTGTGTGTAATTGTTTGCTACTTAGAGTGATTTTCTATATTAAACATAGTAGGGATTGTACAAAAACTTTAGAAAGTAGAGTGTTCTACCCTCTCGCATGTACAAGGCGTGGGTTGAACAGCTAGTCAAAAACAAAAACAAAAAGACGAACAAACCAACAAAAAGACGGGATAGCCTGCCAAATAAGTCTGCCTGGTGCAATTTTATGCGAAGCCGGAAGTAGGTAGGGGTGAGTTAAACCTCTCGCTCCGTTTTTGTACTCTCTGCTGCAGCTGACTGTCGTTCGAACTGTCATGCGCAGATGTGCTCGTGCTTTGGTGGCGTTTGTTGACAGGCTTGTTTTTGATGAACAGCGCCTCTTTGTGGACAAAAAACTCCAAGCTGCGAGAATTACCTTGTGTTGAGTGGAGTTTCACACAAACCGCTGCAGTTCAAGAGACACGGAGGTTAGGACACGTTGTGCAATGATGAACAAAACGCCTACCGGTCGTATACAGGCCCGTGGGCCTTGCTTGCTTAACGATAACATGCTGTATCGTTTTATTGAAGTCTGTGGCTGCGCCAGTCAGAATTAGCTAGCTAGGCACTAGCAGCAGCATGAAGAGAGCAGCTAGCTTAGTTACTGCGTTGAGACCGAAAACACTAATCCAGTTGTAGTTTAGTGCCCATGATAACCGCCCAAAGAATTGCGGTGAGCTTTTCTCTGATAGCTGTGGCCAAAGTGATGAGCTCTGTGGCGGGGACCTCATCATCCGAGCCTCCGGGGCGGGGTCCGCTAGGAACCCGTGAAACACGCCCTGGGAGCCCGCAGAGGCTGCAGAGGCTGGTCGCGGTGCCTGGTAGCGATCAAAATCGAGTTAATGACCTGCTGCTCCTCCGGCCTACAGATGAACAGAGTCGGTGTGGTTCAGACGCAGAGCTGGCAGAAGATGGGAGTAGCAACACACACGTTGTGTTTTTCCATGGGGACATTCAGGTGAGTGGGGCTGAGGGTGGGACATGAACCCTTTGGTTCCCCAAGGGACCTCTGGGGATCTTGTAGTCTCGGCCTGTTGATCCAGTAGGTAGGGTTAAGAGGGTCCCCAGAAGCATGAGTACTGGTAGTAATTGAGTGTGTGTGTGTGTGTGTGTGTGTGTGTTTTATTTAATTTTGTAGACGTTAGCACTAGGACAGATTGTAATATAATGTCCCTTTTCTCTCCATTGATAATATCCCCACATAGTTGAGCGGGGCACCTAAAGTCCTCTCAGCTTGTGGTTCTCAGGGACAAAACTTTATTCAAATGGATGTCTTAGCATATTGATTCGGGGGCTGTTGACGTAAAAACTGATATGAACCCACATTGCCGCTATAGAGTTTATGTAGATTTAAGTTTAGCCACCTGGCTGACACAGTTCAGCATTGCATGAGTCATGTGACATCTTACGTCCATGGGTTCAAGGACCTGCCTTTTAGTGTGTAGATGTAAAACACCGCTCATATAAATTTCACAGCTTTTACACACCATGTGACACCTCACATGACTGCCAGGTAAGTTTGTCAGCAGAGTAAAAAATAGTTCATTGCACTGCCTCATTAAAAGTAGCCAGTAAGCCAACGGATTCACTTACAAGTTATTTTATACATGGGAAAACCCCTTCCACCTCTTTCATATTTGATTTGATGTTTCCCACTTGTCTGACTGAATATTTACGCTAGTTTATTCAGTACTTACAAACAATTAAGGAAACTGGATGTAAAATGCAGGAAGAACCACACTGTGCCAAAGTGCCCAGAAGCCAAAAGTCCTCCTAGAATGAACCCCTTTTGAAATAAGTTGTCTTCCTCTCACAAATTATTAATGAACACTCACTTCCAGCAGCTGAAATATCAAGTGGAGCAAACCAAAATAAGGGCAAGCCAAAGAGTAATTTTCCACTTATGAGGCGAGATATTTGACCCTATCAGGCTGGGGTCCACTGAGCTACACTGACGTCAAGTCAAGTTTATTTATAAAGCCCTTCATCACAAAGCATGTCTCACAGGACTGCAAAGAACAAGCCCACCTAGATCTAACTAATCAACAATCATTCAGATGATTGATGAAACATGCAACAAAATAAAACAGGACAAAAAAGACACACAGTCACATGTTGACAAGGCATCACATGCCTGTCCAACCTACCTAGACTAACCTAGATTGACCAATCTTAGACTATGGAAGTATTAAAAAAATACCCCAAAACCTTATCATGACCAAAAAACAGAACAAAAACAAAAAACGCACTGAGCCGACTTCCCCATTTCTGATGAAATTTTCCCTGGTGGAAGGGCATCAAACATGGTTTGTTTCTATGCCTTTCTTTGTTCAGTGCAAGGAAATTTCAAAATGTGATGTAAATTATTTCTGTCTAACATTTAAAACATGCAGTACCAGACAATGGCCAATTGATATACTCAACAAAAAACACCGTTGGGTTTGTAGAAGACCTGAGACACCATCTTAACGAGTACATTTCTGAAATAATTTGAAGCCTTTAAAAGGATACCAATACCACTAAGCTGTGCAATACCAACCTGAGAAAACCTGAGAGGCAGCAGGTTTCTCCAGTTGGACTCCGACTGCTCTGGACAATCTGAGCTGAGGACATAAATGTGCCACCCCCCCCTTTCATAAACTACAGTCTGAGGTGCCCGTGAGAGCACAGCACTTTACACAGACCTGGTTCAGGTTTGGAACAGTGGTGCACATTTAGTTTTTCCCCAGAGACGTTCAAGTGTGTGGCATGGTTGGGAAAATGCTCTTACAAAGCTGCCCAGCCGATAAGCTGGCCCACTCCCATACACTGTGTAATTGATTAAGTGTTGTAAGCAGGGTGTTTGTGAAGAGCAGGTGTCAAGCCTCCCTGGATAACCGTTTAAAAAATAGACCTCGTACTGTCTGTCCAGTGTGGGCCTCAATTGTAATTCCTGCTGCCAGATTATGACAAAGCCGTCCAGAAGGCTTTTCTTACTATTTTAAGTCAGTTGTTTGGCTCTTGCTAATCAAGCATAAGAAACATGGAGGAGTAAGTAGATTAAACATCACTTATCTGTTTTACCTGATAATTTCTTCAACACATTCAAATATATTGTATTACAAAAGGCGTTGTCATCTCCCGAGGCACTCACTCCATCCATTCATTCCACTCATCTGCAGTTTGGTTGGTTAATATTCTCACGGCGTCTTGGTATTTCACAGGAGGTGTTGGTATGCACGGGAGGCCGCGAGTGTGATATTTCCACAGTAAATAAAACAAATGAGGTCATGGTATTAAACACGGGCTCTGTTTAGGACCGCACATTGTCACCAGGCAGTCCGTCGAGGTGCTGAGAAGGTGCTTATGATGGAATTAATTAAGTCAGCCTCTCTTCCAAGGACAGACAAGTTGGTGATATTTTTAGGTAGATTCTGACTGTGGTTATGCTCCTCAAAGACGACAGGAGTTATTTTTTGTTCTGGACACTGATCGGGGCTGACAATAAAATCACATGAATAAACGTTTTGTTTGCATTTTTCAAATTGCACCTCCTTTCAGGTTCATTCCAGAGGCTTGTTGTACTTTATTTTCTCGGTGCTTTCCGGTATCATTGTTGTTGCCATGACTTTAAACAGTCGTCCCTCCTTTGTTTTCCTGCAGAACTTCCAGGAGGAGATGGCTCTGCAGCCTGAGGGAGTCCAGTGGCTCTCCTGGAGCCTGGAGCAGGTGGCGCTCATCTTGGGCCGACGCTTCCCCAACCGACACGTTTGGGTGATCAGAGCTTCCCGCATGTACCTGCACAAGTTCAGCTGCTACCAGAACTTCGTGGAGAGCAACCTGTTCGGAGCGCCGGAGCACACGCCGTACTCGCCTGACTATGGAGCTTTTCACCACCTCAGGTTGCTGGCCTCCCTTCATGAACAAATAAAGTTTCCCTAAAGTCAAGCGTGTACCTGAACTACAGTGGAGAAATTACCCAAACATTTGAATATGATCAGACTTTTAGGTCTGTCAGTAAGAACACCCTAACTCCTAGTTTTTATTTTTAGTTTTTAATATAACTAGGTTAGTCCCACTGCGATCTAAGATCTCTTTTACAAACAAGCTGTAGCTGTGACACTTTTAGAGTGAGAGTGAGCACTACATGTGATCTCAGCGTTGTGTCTATGCTTTAGTTCTCATACAGCCCAGATGTAGACCGACCAGGAAATACATTGCACTTTTTAAAAAAATGCATAAACAGCTGTAAATAGGCACCAGAGAAGCCCATATGTATTAGATAATGCTTTCTTTTAGTTTATTAGTCTAATACAGTTTTTTGCTAAATTTTACTTGAAAATGTGTTTCTGATTGCAGGGCCTTGCTGAGCCGTGGCATGGAGCGAGCCGGCCTACCAAACCCCCTTCCACCACCAGGTGTCGCCGACCCCATCCCATCAGGATTTTCCCTGACACTAGTGGGCTTCAGCAAAGGCTGCGTGGTGCTGAACCAGATGGTGTACGAGCTGGCCGGGGCCCGGGCGGACCCGCAGCTGTCGCCCTTCGTCCACCGGATCTCCGACATCTATTGGCTGGACGGTGGGCACCCGGGGGGCAGCGAGACCTGGGTGACAGACAAGCGGGTGTTGAAGGAGCTGGCGTCCAGCGGCGTAGCGATCCACACCCACGTGACACCCTATGAGGTGTGCGACCCGATGCGGGCCTGGGTGGGCCGCGAGCACGGCCGCTTCATCAAGACCCTGGAGGAGTTCGGCGCCTGTCCAAGCCAGAAGCTGCACTTTGAGGACGAGCCCCCCTCCATCGAGAACCACTTCAGAGTCATCCAGGAGTTCTGAGTCTTCAGTGTTTGTCAGCGCTGGGCATTTCAGACACAAAGTCCATGAGTCCAAACCCCAAGCTGATTGACTGAAACCCTAAAGAGTTATTTATTGAGAGTATAACTCTGGACTTTTGTCACTTATTTGCTGGTCTTACCTCATTTTTCAGTGTTTTAAGGGCTCAAATGTAAGAGCGCATGCAACAAATGCTGGTGACTTTTCTTTTCTATTGCTAAATGCACTTAACCTGAGGTGGGATGGCTGAAATGGAAGTCTTATTTTAAGGTCAACCTCCGATGGTCTTGTTTGCATTCTTTTTAGAGCGATTTAATATTTGATTCAGGCTCAAGGTTTGAGTTTGTGTGGAGCCAGTGATTTGAGAAGATTATGAAAATTAACCTGTTTTCCAGTGGAACAGTTCGATTTTGCTTATGAGCGTAACATTACTAAGTAATTTAAGCTCACAGAATGTTGTGTTGTTGACTTCCGCGTGTAATTTAATTTTAAATTTTGCCACAAATTTAAGTTTGACTATATGTATCTTTGGTTGGAGCAGAGCAATTTAAACCCCCATCTTTTTTTAAGATACTTTTGACACTTGAATGTTTCAAGTACGTTGCACTTCATTGAGATAGCTGTTTGAATCTTTGAACTTAAAGCAGCAGGGTCGACTTCCTCCATCAAGTTGGTCCGTCAATAGGCTGAATCTTGATTGTATTAAAATGTGTGGCTGTGATAAAACACATCCAGGCCTGCCACGTGGTCTGAATTTAAACGGAAGTAGGTCCTGTTGTCATACGATCAGTTTGATCTCAAAACTCGTAAGCCAACATTGATTTATCTCCCAGTTAGTTGCCTGCATTAAGCCACAAATTTCATGTACCAACTCATACTGCTGCTGTCTCAGAAAACCCTTGTAAGCTTATTTTTGGTGATATTCATATTTTACTTGAATGGTTACACAAGCCCATACAGGTAAGAGCACAGAAACCCACTGAAAATCCACGATATAAAATTTTGTGTGGTCATCTGAGTATAGGCTCTGTGTCTTGAAAAATTGATTTGTTGATCATAAAAGGTTTTCATTGAACAGCAGCAGTGCGCTCTTGCCGCTCCGCATTCTCGAAAAGAAATGACGTAGCAGAGATGAAAAGTCATGATTATTTTTGTGGTCAACGCGCTGTCTGGTATCATGCTCCAAAGTGACTTGTCCGATTAGATTGCTGATGAACTGACGTGATGTGCATGTGCAGCATTGATATGCAAGCATGTGTATTATCTACAATGTATTCCAGTTGATGTGATCTCTATGTAAGCTTACATAGCATCTTTGCACTATGGCTGTTGGCTGTAACCCATTTTGCTGAATGTATCTTCCTACCATTCCTTTGATGTTTACTAGCTATGTGTTATTACAGTGTGCCGTTTCAAAGACCTTTGAGTCTGTTTTGACATACAAGATGGAAATAGTGACTTTTTGCATAATTTGATTTGAATATATTTTGCTAGTGCTTTCAGGTAGTCCAGTGGAGATGTGGCAATTTAGCACTAGGTGGGACATAATCCCACAGTGTATTAGATTAGATTTCTTTATGCAGCAAAAAGTGGATTGTGTTAAATCATCTGTCTCTGCACAATATCAATGCCAACATTTTTTTGTCCTTTGAACAGCCAATGGATCGGCTGCACTCTGTAGAAACCGGCTTATCACTTGTTGAATTGCAGTTTGTTTTGAATCAGCAGGTGGCAGTGTGGAAGAGGCAGAAAATTGGGAACTGAAGAGGAAACCACATTGCACAGACTCAGGATAACAAAAAAAAAAAAAAAATCACAAGTACACCATTACATGTTTTCTACAATCTTTAATCAGCTTTTCAGTTTGCTTTGTGACTCCTAAATATTAGCCTGTGTTTGATCAGAACAGAATACAGATGTAATCTTTTTTTTTTTCCTAAATCAACAATTTCAAATGCAATCAAAATGCTCATACATTAAAAATACATATAAAATGCAAAATAAACATACATCTCTTGAATAGTTACTTGTGTGTGCTTGTGACTGGTTTTGAGTTTGACTCAGATACATCCTTCAGTATTATTGTGGTCAAGCAGGAGATGGTTTCACAAACAGGAATGTAGGATGACATCAGAGTTGCCTGACGTTACTGGTGCTCTAGTTCTTGAGGATGACAGCATGACTGCAAATTAAGCACCTCTTGTCCAGACAATAGGCACACACATAGGCCACAGAGTGATTGGCAGCTGAAAAACACTTAATTGGGTCAGCCGTACAAAAACAAAACCAACACCGCAGCATAATCATGTTCAAGTGACGGACAAAGGAGCCCAGCAAACATGAGCCACTTTGTCCGACCGATTCAAGCATTTCATCATCCTGCAAAGTGAGGAGGGATACAAGATCCTTACAGGGTCGGCTGATATTACTGCACTGCAAAACAAGTCCATCTTTATGAGATGAAACTGCATGTTGAGACTTAAAAACAAACAAGAGATTCTGATAATAGGAATAGATAACTTATTATACAATGAGGTTTTTTCAAGATTTTTTTCCTCAAGTGATCTTGGATTGAGTTAGAGGAGTTGAGACACTGCCACCTGTTAATTTCTTTAGAACAAACACGTTCAATTTCTCAGAGAAAAAAAAAACGATGAAATTGAGCTCAAGAGCAATTCCTCGCATCAAAACTCAACAGGATGAAATTACTTGTTCAGATGGACATTTTTTACAGTGTAGTGTTCCAGTTTTGGAGGATGACAGCATACAGATGAGAGCATGGCTGTGGCTGGAGACAACCGTCCCCCACACAAAGGCCACTGTGCCGGCTGGTGACAGCGCTTGGAAAACCTTGAGGACAACAACAAACAAACACAATGCAGTCTTATTTGGTTTGGCACGTCAGAACAAAAGGGAATGTTTCACTGGAGGCTCGCAAAGTGAGGGCCATCCGAGGCAGGACGCTGTGCTTCGGTGAGATGTTGCCACAAGGTTTTTCATTTAAACTCATCCTGGTATTCATAAGTGAATCAGCAGCACCTCGTTTCACATTATACAGTGGTTTTTCTCCATCACTCTTGTTTCCTCTTTCTAAAACGTCTCATTTACAGTGAAATCGTCTGCCCAAAGTCTTCCCACTTTCTCATCTGCACCATCCCAAAGCCTTTCCTGCCCACATTTCATAATACTCAACTTCTGAACTTAATCATCTTACCAGCATAAATACGTGTCTTTTCCGACTCTAAAACATCTCAAATTCCATCAAACCTGATACCCCATAAGCTTATCCATGACTAAAACCATCTGACTCATCTTCAATCCAAATCCATCTGTAATTTTACTTCCCAGTGCCTTTTAACAAACTATTCCTTGCTTTCACCATTCCACTTAATTGCAGCCAAACGTAACTATTTATCATTCATTATACTATAACCCACCTGCATCCTTGTTTGAATAATTCCCTAATCATCCTAAACTGCCTGTCTCCTGTCATAATCTCAAAACCCCATTATAAGACACACGAGCACAACATTTACACCATAATACTTGACTCATACATAAATAATAGGCCTATAAAGAATTACATTAAGAATATAAAACAAAGTGAGCAAATACAGAGGGGCACACAGACCTACAGAGTGACAGAGCATGCCCTGAGATCAGAACAAGTGGAATACGCCGGACGGATCCATCAAACGTGGAAATCACCTGCTATACTCTTAAAAGCGCACTTCATTATGACTTAGACTCCTACGCAAAGATTTAGATTAACGGAACCCCGACCACAGAGAAATAAAGTAGCTTTTGCTGCTGAACAAATGAAAGCGGATTAAATGGCTTTGGCGGGCGACTGAAAACACATGGTGAGCTCCGGTGAAACCTCTCAAGAACACAGAAAACAGGTGGGATTTCATAAATGGCTCCCATTCCGCTTATCAGTTTGTTACATGTGTGCTTCTTAAGTAAGTGCTAGAAACGTGCTGCTGCTAGCTAACAAAGAGGAAATGACACAGCTCTGTGAGGAAATCCATTTCAGTAAGCGCCGTATGGGTGTGGCATGTGAACAACTGCGTGAGTCATTATTACAGTTTAAAGTTTCTTTCTCACTATGGAGGGAATAAAGACCAAAGTCATGAACACCAGCATGACTTGTTGGCTTGCTTACAGTGCCATAAAAACTTGTTGAAGTCATTACCTTTTCAAACAAGGTGTGTACGGATCAGGCTGTACGCATTCTTCGTCGAAGCGGTTTCACTCAGAAATATTTTGTAATAAATTGGATACAAGATTAAACACTAAACGCAGAATCCTTTCAATCCTTTGGGACTAACGAGGTTCTGTGTTTAGCCGTTCAAGAGTTCAAGTTATTAAAGGATTTTTTATCTAAAACTCTTAGTTATGATTAAACCCTCGAGGGTGTACGTACAGGAGAAAATGATGCTTGTTTGTTATGTTTTGGAATGCATAAGACCTCGGGAAAGGCAACATGGTAAAAGGAATGTTATATACTTGTGTGTCATCCTGCCCTGTTTTTAAAGATGAGGTACAGCTTTCACCAAAGCAACAAGGACACTGGAAGAGGGCAAGTGAGATAATAAGTACAATCTGTATTAGTATAGATCTGTTATCACTTTGAAATCTGGATGCTCAACGAAGAAGATACACAACACAAACACAAAAACCTTCATTTACATCTTAACCCTGATTTCTGTTTTCCCATGATGTCACTGTCCAGCTGTCCTTCGTTCTAATATGCAAATAAGGACATTATTATACTTCCTCAGTGCTAATCTAGATATTTCGCCACATACTTCTGTTGAAGCGGAACTGCAGCAACATACCAGCTGGGACCGGTGACTAAGGCCACTTCAAAAAACTTCTGGCCTTTCGGCAAAGTATGAAGACAAATGTTCCTAAGGGTTCTTTTTTTTCTTTTTTTCTTTTTTTTGAAAAAGCTATTTCAGATGCATTGCATAGATTTCCCTTGAGATACTTTACACTGGCCACGTTCAAATTAGACAGCACTCTGAAAACACCAGAGACAGCTTACAATAAAACAAATTAAATACTTGAGGTTAACACACTGCATTAAGTGAGATATACAAATTCCATGTGTTTCAACAGTGATGGATCTGCGTTAGATCTCAAACTTTAGCTGGTTATCTTTGGTTTGAGTGGTCGCTCTTGACCGAGGAGTGGAACACAAACAAGCCCTAAGTGCTCTTGTGTGGCGGGCAGCTGGTATTCTGAATGCATAAAAACTATTTAAAAGCTGCAGGGGAGGACTGGGCTACCCTGTCCTACACCCTTCATCCCGTTTTTCCTTTTTTTTTTTCTTTTGTTGTTTTTCAAAAGTCACCGTCCCCAGCAGCAAGCGTCTCCTCGTCGAAGCGGAACCTTTTCGCGTGAGAGAAGTTCTCCTTGTCTTCGGGGTCTTCGGGTGGGGCGGTCCACTTTGTCCCGCAGCTCCTCCCGGAGCGAGGCGTAATGGGCTCTGGGCCCTGGTAGTGCTGCTGCCACAGCCATGGGTGACTCATACAGTCTGCAGCGCTGGGCCGGTCCCTGTGGTCCAAGAACAAGGTCGACCACTTAGAACATGTCAACTGGTCCACAGGTCACAGCTGAGGCCAATTCAATCAATTCAAAATGTAAAGTTAGACTCCCTTTCAGTGGTCAATAAACAGAATATACTCCTAGTTATTCAAGCTAGGATATTCAAACGTTTAGTACAGTAACAGTTCAGAGATTTTAAAGAAAATCTTCTAGATCGTTTGAACTAATACCCTTCTTATCATAATACAGCAAAATGTAAAAGCTGCAGGAAAACAAAGCAGAAATTCTTGCTAAAGCAGGGCCAATCCTTTTAAACCAGCTTTGACTTATCCCTGTAGGTTACAAACAGTGATGTAATCACTAAATTTTATTGTTTAAGATTTATCGTTACCGTTAAAGACGATGGTATTCTCACTGTGGAAATGAATCAGTTTTGTCTGGGATAAAAGACTCTCCTGCTAAAAAAAAAGATGAAGCACTGTGTTGGTTTCAGACTCTGCAGTGTGGACTGGCTTGCTGGCCTAATTCTTCAGTCACCACAGAGCAACTGCTGTTGGTTTGAAATTTGTTTGTGTTGCCTTGTGGAAAAGCATTGCCATTTCCTTTAGCAATTCAGCTTTTAAAAAAAACAAAACTCTATGTCACATTTCCTGGTCGCTTGACTCAGAATAAATCATTCTGAGGCGCGGCTTTCTGAGCTCGTTAGAGGCTATCTGAGCTTTCATGTCTGACCAAGTGGTTTCTAAACCCTCGAATTCCCTCGGCCAACTCAGCGCTATTTAACCACAGCCACTGGTGGTGTTCTGAGGTTTTGACACTGGTATTTCCATTTTCCCTAGGTTATGGTAAGCACTTTAATCTTTGTGCATCCAAACTGGAATTGCATTGTAAATAAACCAACATAAAGCCACAGCAAGAAAAAAAGTTCAAGGCAGCATGAGTCTCACTCACTCAGGCACTTTGACCAGGAGCTTGCGGATGAAGTCCACAGCCAGCTCAGACACCCTGGAGAAGGCCTCCCTGCTGTAGTCCACGTTGACCTGGGACACATTGAGATACGTCTCCTGCTTGTCATCCCCCGCGAATGGAGACTCACCCGTCACCAGCATGTAGGCTATAACACCCACACTCCTGAGGAACGCACAGGCATCAAAGACCCAGTCAGGACACATGTGTTGGAGACTGTGTGCTCTGGATACCACGCAGCACACAGAGGGGTTACAAGTAATTACAAATGCTTAATAATACAATGAATTAAATCAAATGAAGTCTGCAACAAAGGACTCACCATAGGTCAGTTGCTGTTGTGATTGGCTCGTAATTCAGGATCTCCGGCGCTTAATTGGAAACATGAAAAGAAAAGTGGCTTATTTTTTCCCCCTTCTCATTTCATACAAAATGCTGTTTTTTCCAGTTATCCATCATATTCTGCTCTGTTGCCATTTAAATTCTGTTATTTGGTTCTGTTATGTCTTTGCTTTTAATCTGTTTTTTTTTTCACGGTAATTAACACACATAATAAATGATAACAAAACATAATACACAAGATTTTTGAGAGCATGCAATTTTATACAATTTGCACAATATTTACACAAGTTTTCAATTATTCCTGTGATTTTAACAAAAAAAATTGCTAAAATCACTGTCAATTCTACTGCATTTGTAAATACAGCCACTACTAAATATTTTGGGCCGTGATAGTCCTGTGAAATCCTGGTGGGACTGATTACTGTGTTTTCATCCCTCTGCTTCAGTTTTGTCACTATACAAAATGAGGAACTAAACTAGTTAAAGACCTGGTTCAGGAACTTTTACAGGGGATGGGTGGAGGAGAGGAAACTTGCACAACACAGGCCACAGCTAAGGTGTCTGGTGGTTCAGTACTGGTATATTTCCAAGCACCAATTAAACCCAATGATATCTACATCTGATGGGGAAATTCTACTCACTATTACCTTTATAAATCTGTGTGACTGGCCCTCATCCCATGATGCACCTCTTCTGTGACAGGCAGTGCTGTCTTTGAGGAATGTCCCTATCCACAAGTGGCTTGAAAAGCATGATGATGATGTTAGCCATATGCCAAGGCCCTCTCAATAACCATAAACTACTGAACACTGAAGTGAGATTCTGTGCTAGAGAGCTGAAAAAATAAACAAAACAAAAGAAATGCCTTTCTGCTGGTCTCAGCTGTCTATGACCCTGTCAGATGTCTATGACTCATGAAAACGTTTTACAAACACCACCTTACCCACATATTCAGGTGTGCCAAGAATCTCTCTGAGCTCTCCCACCGCACCCAACCTACGTGCCAGACCAAAGTCTACAATCTTTATGTCCCCTGGAGGAGACAGGCTCGTCAGGAGAATATTCTGGGGCTAGAAAAGACACAAAAACAAAGAGGAAGCACTGGGTGAACATAAGAACCACAGTCTTTCACACCAGGGTAGCACTGAGAACTGGGCTGAGAATTTGACAACATGCTGGCTTTACAACTTACCCAACTATGGTGGATTAAGTTACATCTGTTTGGAGATTATTTTCCAATTAAAAAAAGGAAACCTGTTTCCAATCAGATAAAATGGTGGCGGTGCTGTGACAAGAGGATCCAGCAGCCACTGTGGTCAGGTAACAGCCTTTGTGTGCTGCCCTGGTGTCAGTGATAGAGGAGTGATGTAACCTCACTCATGTTGCACAGGTGTGCTGTTAACAGTCTTTTCCCACTTTCCTCTTGGCTCTGGGCTACGCTCCTGTTTCTACTGACAAGGAACCTGAGCCCATGGGCAAGTCTTAGTCCCGGGCTTAACTGTGTCATCGGAAAAAAAAAAAGAAATAAGGGGTTTTGTTGCGCAATGGGAATTAACAAAGCCTGTTTAGACACATGGCTGTGCAAATTAATGTGCAGTATGTAATAACAGTCAGTGTGTGAGCATGTAAGGAAACCTGTTTTCTTTCCTTCTGCTGCATCCATATGTGTGTGTGTGTGTGTGTGTGTGTATGCAGACCTTAAGGTCCAGGTGCACCAGGCTGCTCTGGTGGAGGTGGTGCACTCCCTCCAGGGTTTGTCTGATCAGGCGGATGATCTGGGCCTCTGGCAGCAGCTCCTCAGACACACAGTGGTCAAAGATCTCTCCTCCTGCCGCGCTGGGCAAACACATAAACACAGGCACACATTTACTGACATGGATTATAAAACAGTTATCAATTCAAATGACAAAGGGCAGCGATATACAAGGCAATCCTGTGGCAGTGTAAAAGGGCTGGATTTTTTTCAATGATGCAATATGACCCAGATGGTGTCAAGTCCTATCCATTCCTTTAACAGTATGTGAGTTTTCACATCTGATGAAAGCAAAAGTTAGTATATGGGTATCATTTTTCCAGAAAACTCGACGACTTCCTCAATAAATGTTCTTGTCATGACACATTTTTTTAGAATATCTGACAGCTCAGGTGCGATTCCAAAACGCTGAGGACAAATCAGCGTCCCTGAAGTTTTCTTGCCAACTGAGGATGCATCAGATGGTGACTTGGCTGTCGAGAATGTTCCCCACAAGGACACAAGTATCGACTTGATTCAAATGGACAGCAAAGCACGCCCATTGTAAATCACGCTGAATAAGAACATCGGCCAAAAGCCCAAATTGCAAAAGTCATTTCCGACAAGAAGCAACAAAGCCTCACACTGCAGGCACAGTCAGAAATGTATTCAGACCTCCTCTGCCAAATGACGTTCATATGTGATTAAAGCAACAGTGCCTTTGACACTGTTTCCCTCTGTAACACTGCCACAAAAACTGTGCACAATGTACAAATTGCATCTTGTTTTATCACACTTCAGGTTTATCAGGTTTCTAATGTGGCATTTCCCCAACGGCCCTTTCTGAATTTACCAGGCTTTCTTTTTCTCTCGGGGAGGGATTAACCTGTCTCCAGGTCTCAATGTACCAGGCGGAGAGGGTGGAAACCAGTCTACTGGCGAGCTTGCTTGAACACACACGAGTGCTGAGGGTGCGGTTGCAAAATCACATCAATTCATCTTAAGACTGTCATATGGATTCAAGTCCTTATTCCCAATCTATGTCTCACATCTAGTTTCTGTTTTGAAGATAGAGTGCTGAAGTTCAAGGGAAAAAAGACGAAAGATAAGAGATAATCAACAATCTGAACAAGGAAGGCCACTTCATTTGAAAAATGATTTAACATAACAGGTCTATAGAACCTGCTCAACAGACAACACATTTCTTCTGAGGTCTTTATCATATGGGACAATATGTTCAGCAGAGTCATCTACCGAATAATGTCGTCAGTCATAAAGGAATTTAGTCTTGAAATAGATTCTGGTAGGTCTTGTATTAAGAATGAGTTCTGCAGTTTTACATTAGCAGAGTGGCAGTAGCCTAAAGGTTGAAGAAGCAGGATTGTGATCAGAGGTACAACGTTTGAACAACGCTTTTAAACTCAAACGGTGCTCAGAGGCTGACGACTGATAACTACAGCCGAACAGGGCAGCTCTGCAGGGTGAATGTTTCTGTTGTGAACTCACTACTCCAGCATCAGGATGATGTCGTGGTCTGTCTCGTAGGCAGCGTGCAGGTTGACGACGCGGAGGTTGTTGCGGGCCATCTCCAGGACAGCCATCTCATGAACCACCTCCGCCCGGCAGTCGCGGCCCCGCCGCCTCTTCCGTAAGAACTTGGCAGCAAACACTTTGCCCGTGGCCTTCTCCACACAGCGCTTGACCACCGCAAACTTTCCCCTTGGAGAGAGAGAGAGAGAGAGTAAGAAGAGTGTTAAAAACGTGCCCTCGAGGAAAGAAAGTAGTGGTAGTGCAGCCTAGCAATTGCTCTCAGGATGCATCAATGCCAATTTTAAATACTGAGCTTCAGGTGTTGGCTGACACCAACAAGCACGGATCAGACACTTCACTCATTTCACTGAACAAAATAAAACTTAGTCCATTAGCTCATGGTCCTTAGATAAAACTGTTTTAGATTTAATTAATGTCCTCCTTTTGATGGAATTTATTAAAAGGGAATAAAATCAAGTTTACACTGTTTTGATTTCTGACATATTACAAATGTCTTTTGGTATTCAATCTTACTAGAGGGAGAATTACCTGATATTGCCTGATAAATACCAGTATCACTATCAGTGCGTTACTAAACTTGATGCTGCTGACAAATCTTGACCAACATCGTAATCCTTCATGTTGTTCTAGACTGGAAAGATATAGCTACAGGCTGTCTAACCATTAGGACTGATTCAGGCTACGTGTCATAATTCATCATGGCTGATGAACCTGAGGAGCAAAAATCCAGCTGTATTGTGCAATCTGGACATTCTAGTCATTATATGCCATTCGTGACACATTTTATTCATTAAAGTCAGTAATTTTCCAAAATAAATAGCTAAGCTTATCTCGCATACTGTGACTGAACAAAAAGGTTCCCTGGCTGGCAGGTAAGTAAACAAACCTTCATTACACATTAAACAAATGCACCTTGGAGCTAGACCAACATTTCCCTGACCAGGCAATGCTAAACCCTTGGGCATTCAACTGTCATTTTAGGTATTTAGCAGAAGCCCTTACCCAGAGTGCTTTGCAACAGCAGAGTAAGTTTAAAATCCAAAATCGTCATCTCTACATGCAACCAAGTGTACAGACTATGAGGGTAACAGCCACAATGCCCTGACAAAATCCATGTGACTCTAAAATGGTCATGTGAGTACAAATTGTTGAAAAATAAAACTGTAGTGACAGGGGATTGGTCAATTTGTCGATATAAATTAGACTCTGATGTTATTAGGGTCATCAGTTATACTGTCCTGCAAATTCCTTAAAAGGTCAAATTCAGGGTGGCAAATTTGTAACTATAGATATAGAACTGTCTGTGTTTGTAACCCTCCCTTGTCACATTCAAGGAAATATTGCACTTCACAACTTCCTGTTTTGGCATCTCACACACAAACAGCTGATACATGCTCAGAACACGAGGGGTTAAAATGGAAGTAGCATGTGTTATTTCCTCTTTCTCAGAAGCTGTACTTAAGTCTGGTTTCCACATGCACTTGTTTCCTTCCTCCTGATCTGAAAGCAGAACGGGGACCGGGGGGGATTATTAGATTTATGAAGTCTAACATACAGTAGAGCAACAGATGGTAGGGTCTGAGCACAAGCAAACACACACACACACACACACACACACACACACACACACACACACACACACACACACACAACCATTACTTCAATAATGCCTCAAATGTGGTAGGAAAGATGATCATTGAGCTGCTACAATTAATAAAGGTCTCCTCCAACACAGTCTTCAGAAAGACAGCACTCTATATGTGCCACATATCAACTGGCTAGAGCTTGAGCTCAGACTCAATTTAGTTCATGTTAGTGCATTTTGTTTACCTTTGTTATGGACTATAACCAAATGCAGAAGTAAAGGGCACTACAACATAACTGGACAGGTAATACTGTAATTGTTTAAATGCAGAACAAGTTATTCTTCACCAAAAGGAGATTCAGACTTCTTTTTACAGGTCATGGCTTCTACATATAGTACCCAACAGCGTTCAGTTCTCTTCTCTACTGTCTAATGTTCTGTAGAAAACATACTTTCTCCATCTCGAGGAACCCCAAATAGATATATATTGCAGCACAGGTGCCCATTTGATAAGATTTAATCCCATGGTGTGCAATCTGTGATAGTTATTAGAAATATGTAGGCCTATACAATTAGTAAATGTAGGTAATTGTAGGAGGGGAAGTACAGTTGGGACTTACCTATGAATCAAATAGCCACCCCTATATGTAACTCACTGCATCAACTTCTAGGGAGTTCACTAATTGCGAAGTCAAAGAGTTCTTCATTTAGGGCGTCTGCAAGCTTAGTTAAGTCAGGTTTATGACTATTAAAACCTTATTAAAGTCAGCTGGAATGAAATAATAACACTAACTTTGCTACTGAAATAAATGTCAAAACAAAAACAGGTGTCGAGCTTTAAGACAATATTCTCTTAAAAGAGCCTCTAAAAACAGCATTTAAGGTTTTAAATGAAGCCGTGTGGTTGGTTAATATGATTCAATGCACGTCAAAATGTTTTCATGACCTGCAGACCGACCTCCCGCATTTGGCTGTGGATCCCTGGTGGTCCTCAGACCCCGCTTTATAAACAAGTTCACAGTTGAAGTCACGGTAGCTGTTTGACTCACCTGCCCAGCTCTCCGGTGATTTCATAAACACTCTCCATGGGCTCTGTGTTGATGGGGGTTTGAATTTCTACCAGCAGCCCCGCCGTGAGCCCGCTGCGACTGTCCAGCCGCCTCCGAGACATTATCCTTCCCTCTGTAAGTTATCAGCTCTGCGGCCGGCTGTCTAACTAGCAAACACGCTAAACAAATGCTCAACAGTTTAACAATACGACTAGCTAAGCAGCTAACGTCAACATATCCAACTTCACGTTAGTTACATTTTAATATTTGCTAAGCAGGCTGCTGACCAGCCATCGTTGTCGTTACCTCCTCCGGTTAAGCGTTACGTTAGCTCAACAGTCTCCAAGTTAGCTCGACGGTCAGTGCCGCTGGTTCAAAAAAGAGTGTAACCGATTTATTCAACTCATATACAGCAAAAGTAGCTACGTTATAAGCTTTATACGAGCGGCTCAAGTGTTCAAACTAACAACACTGTTGTTACAGACGGTTCTTACATCGCTTAATAACTTTAGCTAGAGAGTTTCGATCATTTTTACATCTTTCTGTTTGACACTGTCTCTACACGTCACTGTTTGGCGCATGCGCACTTTGTCAAATAACATGTACA
This sequence comes from Holocentrus rufus, assembly GCA_900302615.1. Classification (NCBI taxonomy): domain Eukaryota; kingdom Metazoa; phylum Chordata; class Actinopteri; order Holocentriformes; family Holocentridae; genus Holocentrus; species Holocentrus rufus. The sequence goes on from OMLF01011052.1 coordinate 34,749, forward strand.
TGTAAAAAAAAAAAAAAAAAAAAAAAAAAAAACATGCTCAAGATTATCTTTGAAATGTGCATGTTGTAGCAAATATGCGGGATATAATAATAATCTCCTATACTTATTTTTTATAGAGTGTATAACAGAATATATAGGACAAACCAGCCTATTCTGAACAGGTAAGGCCATTTACATCTGGTAGAGCATCTACACCATAGTGGTACTTTGAAAGTTTTTTTTTTTTTTTTGGAAACTGTTCCAAGCAGCTGGCCTAAACTTACGTCAAATACTGCGGTCAAAAGAGCCGCATTTCGCATTTGCACAGTCAAACCATCCGATCCAAAATGTATACCGCACAGATATTCACGCCATTACGGCGTTTGCCCAGACTTGGTCAGAATCAATTTGGGCACACAATAGAGTCTAAATCCGGTTTTCAAAATAAAGGTATCCAGTCTATAACGCTTATTTGTATAAAATGGCTTGGTCAGTGTAACCCTCTGCAATGATTACATCCTTATCCAGTATTCCAATGCTGATAAAATATTACCCGATGGGCAAGATTGCTATGAACTAAAAAAAATATTCTCTATTACATGGATGGACTTTTGCCTTCAGATTATTCTAAAATGCCACACTTAAAGTACTTTATATGCAAGTACTCTGATTCGTACTGAATTCAAACGTGTAGGTTACTTGAAAAACCTATTCAAATTTTTATTTTTATGGCATCTCAAAAAGGGTTATCTTTATTTTGAAAGCCGGAATTTGTCTCTACTGTGTGTCTAAATTAATGTGACCAAGGCAATCACCATAATGCTGCGAGTGTTGGCACAGTATAAATTTGGGGTAGGCTGGTTTGACGGTGCAAATGTGAAGTGCAGCTTGTTTGTCCGCAGCAAACAACTCTATATAGATGATAAATTAGGTTATTTACATATGTATACGGTCCAAAATTAATAAAAGATAAAAGGAATCATGTCTCATGAATCAAAACTTGCCATTTGTTCTCTTTTATTACAATAATTGGGGTGAAATGGAGACATACGTACAGGAGCTTTGCATAGAGTGGAGTTCTGAAAACTAGAGCCCAGCCCTGTCAGAAATGGATTGGGCAAGGGGAGCGGTGGCTTTGTCCTCATTAGGACGAGGAGCAAGCAATCAATCTTATCAGACAAGTTTTTTTTTTTTTTTTAATTTATTTTTTTTTTTTTTTTCAGTA
>OMLF01011053.1:0-14093 GCA_900302615.1 Holocentrus rufus
GCTTTTAATAAGAATAAGGAGGGATGGGAGGAGGAGAGCTGGAGGAGCGATAGCACCGAGAAAGCTCTCTAAGTGGTAAACAGTGGGGGAGAGGGAGAGATTGAAAAGTGGAAGGAAGAGGAGAGGGAAGGGAAAAGAGCAGGGTAAACATTTGGAGGTGAGGTATAGACAGGCGAAAGAGAGGGAGGCAGGAAAAGAGGGGGGAAGGCATTTGCGCGGAGAGAGAAATACACAGAGGGAGAGAGAGAAGGGTGCAGGCAGAGGGCAGGTCCAATCTCAGTTCATCATATGATAATGAAGGTTTTTACATGATGGGAGAAGCAATGTGATTCACAGAATCTGGAGCAGGGTTCGTCATTGTGCTGACATGCAGCAGCTTGTACTCATGCTAATTATAGGCATTGTTGTGCGATAATTACATTCATGGCAGACTCTTTTGAGAAGGAGAATTCATCCCTATGGATTTCTCCCCATCACATTACTCAAATTCCAGCATCAACACCACCACACACATGCTTTTCATTATAATGGGGATGGCACACTTTTTTTTTTTTTTCTTTTTTTTTTTTTGGCGGTGTGGGAGAGGGCGCCGGCTGTAAACAGAAGACAACTGAAGAGAAAATGTGAAACAGGAGTTACATGAAAGGGAAAGTGACCGGTGGGTGAGGGGCTGTGTGAGGTGGGCTGCACCAGAGGGACCTGCCATTGTGTGCGGATACACACACAAATGCACGAGCACACACACACACATACAAATACATGCACACCTTCATATCCACTCAAACAGTGCTGGAATCGGGGTGTGGTATTAGTCACCAGCACCAAGAATGTGCTTGCTAATGAAGAAGCTACTGCCCTTAGCTCCCACTACATATCAGCGAGCTTGCAATGTGTCAGCGTCATCCACACAGGCGGTGTTTACCGTCAACTTCACTGTCTCTCTGTGAACGCTGATATCAAGCTGTATGCAGAGAGAGGAAGGACTCCTTCAGGAGTCAAAAACCTGCCACAGAGCCATCTGCCGTTCATGTTCCTCATATCTCGCTACAAATGAGAACTTACGTATTCCTGAACATCTGCCTTCTGTGGATACCTTATATCTTTATTATTGCTTCTTTCCATAATACTGATGCCACTGCTTCTTAGGCAATGAGGGGAAAATACAGAAAGATTCAAAAGATTAAAAACTGCTAACAACTTGTTACTTATTATTAATAGGTCTGTGTATGCTAAAGGGTTAGTCTCTTTAACCATGCCAGTCCCAACCAATCTGTGTTCAAACCCACAGAACTTTATTTCAAATTTTAGTCAAGATCTCAAGGTTTCCACAGAAAACAAATATGCTATTCTGAATTACATGGAAATAAAGTGATGTGCAAGACATCTAGATTACTGTTGTACAAAATGGAAAAATTAAAACATTGTTATACATCTGAATCTACTCACTTTTGAGAAGATACTGAATCCCTAGAATCACTAAATGAAGTAAAGCATTGACACAGGCACCAAAGTAACTACTTGGAATCCATAAATGCCTTTGGTGTCTTTATTCTTATCACTTAACAGTTCAGATGATCAATGAGCCGATCTCCCAAGAACCTGGTGTTTTCCTTTAAGGTTGTGTACTTGTGCACATGGTGAATGGACCTGAGAGACTCTCATTAAGACTGTTGTTTTCATTCATAAGAGTGAAGTTACTGTGTTCTTAAGAGAGCTGAAGGAGGGTGGGGTAGTTGTTGTTGTTGGTGTGTGTGTGTGTGTTTGTGTTTGTGGGGGGTTAAATGAAGACTTCTGTCTTCCTCAGTCTCACTTTGTCAGCTTCCCTTCTCTTTCTCTCTCTCTCTCTGTCTTTTTCTCCATTATCTCTCACATGTACACACACAAGAGAGGGAGGGGGGGTTTTCACAGAGAGCGCTCACAGGTCGAGTACAGCTGCTATTTCTGTACTTGAACCAAAGGTATTTCAGCGTTTCAGGCTCTGTCTGCCATGTTCTGGATTGCTGAGGAATAAAAGGAGGCAGTCGAGATCTTACTACCAGTGGAGCGCATTACAATCACATGAATTCTGCATGGGCAATGCATTTGAATCAGGGCTTATTATGAGTTGTGATGACGTTGTTTGGTTCAATAGTTGGGTTGCAGTTAGGGTGGGCACAAAAGGAAGATACAGGAGAGACGGGTGTCACATTACATTACATGAGACCAGGGTGATGACTGAGGAGGGGATGAAGAGAGAGAGAGAGACAAACATGGGGGAGGGAAACGGGGGAGCAAAAGAGAAATAAAGAGAACAAGTGTGGAGGACAAATGTGTTTATTTGAGTAGGGGTGATTACGATCAGACAAGGTGAACCCAGCACTTTGGTGAAGGCCGTGATCCCTGAAGAGAGAGAAAATCAGAAGGACAGACAATGCAAGGGAGAGAGAGAGAGAGAGAGAGAGAGAGAGAGAGAGAGAGAGGGAAGTAAACGCTCCAGTCAGCCGAGTGAGCGGCTGCTTTAAAAAAACATCTGGGAGCCATCAGGGAGCGGAGAGGAAAACGCTGGACTCAGCTGAAACTCCATGCTCACGCTCCCCTCGCTACGCCGCCTGCTTCATATCCAACTAACACCTTCCCCCAAAAGACACAGAGAAGAGGAGGGAGAGTGCAGTCTATCGGAGAGCAGAGAGAAGGACCTTGAGCTCTGCAAGCCCGCACTCCCCTCAGATTACAAGTGGGGCTGGCTAAAAGTGGGCCATATAGTATCTTGTGAACAAACAGGATTTCTCTGAGGTCAACGCATTGCAATATGTTCGCTGTAAATGACATTCAGACACGCAACTTGGCATGTCTGACATTCATTTGAAGCTGTAAAACTGCAATATATAAATGGTTCGCCATGCGATGTTTGGTTCGGCCACGCAATGTCATAGCATATACTCGCCTGCGTTCTCTCCACGCTGTCATCTGCGGTCATTGATCATTTGAAGAATTCAACATATGACGTTAAAGAGGCAGCGCACTTCCATAGATGGCTATAAGAATTTACCTCCACAGGCTTTCGCTTGAAAACACAGAGAGACATGGAGTTTCCTGTGTGGTCACAGTGGTGTGAGCACAGGGTGGCATCCGTCCATGCCTTCATTGAAATGGCACGGCTCATGTGATGGCATTAGCAGAAATGTCAGTCACCCAGTCCCAGTGGTTGTGTAAAGGGCAGACTGTCTTTCTCCATGGCACCACCACAGCCATCCGCTAAACCATTGGATTCTCATCGCCTCTGTCTGGCTATTCCACTTTTAAAAAGAGCGAGCACGCACGCAGTTGCAGATGATTTGCATGTACAGCGCTGTCCTTGAGCTAGGCAAAGGGATAAATAAAAATATCTGCATGCGTCCGAGATGAGATATCAAGTGTCATCTCTAAATTGTAACGCGTTCCAGAATTTGTGCATGATAAAGGGCTTTTTAGACAGGGGATGAAAGTGCATGTGGCTTCGCTCGGCCTCTTGCAGCGTCCCGTGTGAAGGGGCGAATTACATATGCAGATTGGTCAACTGTGCAAGCAAAATCCGTGTCACACCGTCGAAAGTTCAGGATGAGGCAACTCTCACTGAGGAGACAGGCGGGCAGGTATGTGCACGATACGAGAATGTGACTTTTTTGAGAGGCCGCGTCCGTGTCCTGCTCCGCCCACCCTCATCACTATACCCTGCTCCCCCACTGAAAATGAATTAAGGCAAGTCAATTTTCATCCAGCCCTCAATAGGTGACTCAAATCCCTAAAAAAATCAATTCATGTAAGGCAATTCTCTTTTCACTTGCCCACTTGTGCAGGGAGGTCAGAGGTCAGAGTCAGAGGCAGAGCAGCATCCTCAAACCTGGAAGGGATTTTGTTCAAGGACACTTCAGCAGGATAATTTCTGATATGTGGACTTGAATCCTGTTACTCCAGTTGAATACAGTCTCACTCCTCACTATGTCATCCCATTTACCTCTGGTGAGCATGGCTAGCACGGATAGTATTTTGGAAACTGGATGAGTGTACTCAATAGAGTTCAGATCTCTGCCAGGCATGTGTGGGGAGACAATGTCTATATAAAGTAGAGAGTTGTTATTGCTTTGTGTTTTCATAAACTCGTCCAGAAAACGCAACATACATCCTGAATTATTTCAGACATGATCAGAGTGAACATGGCCACAACAAGATTTAAAAAAAAAAAAAAACCTATTAGGCTGACAGGCCCAGAGCAGATGGTTGAGCGAGCTGGACAATGAATAGAGTGAGGAAACGGAAGTAGTGAAAAAACTGTTTATGTTTTTGAAAAACTGCAACAACATGAGGTTCTTCCTCATACAGTCATAACTGTGCATAAAACATTTTAGGCTGATAGGCCCAGTGGTTTGCAAGATTAGCTGTGGACAGACACACACACACACACACACACACACACACACAGAGAGAGACACTTGACCAAACACATAATCTCCTGGCAGAGATAATAAACTCTTCATTCACAGAATGATACTCGTCGATACAAACTGATGTCCTGTATTTTTTTTTTCTTTTTTATTGTTATTGTTTTTTTGTTGAAAGTGGATTACAGCATGTAAGAGTTCAGGCACCACGTCATCCCTCACATCATTGTTCTGGCTCATGACAGAGAGCCCATCTGGCACTGACACAAGGAAACGTGACCTTGGAATTATAAGAGTCCATCTGGCAATTTGGTCAAAAACAAGGTTTTTGGATGCTGTAGCTCTACACAGTTTTATACATTTAGCTGCAGTTAGCTTTTTGAAATATTCAAATGGTTTAAAGAATCAAATTAAAATGGTTATATTTGTTTTGGGATTCAGTTTATGAGTATATACACTCAATATCTAAAAATTACACTCATCAGTGCTCAAATCTTATCAGACTCTGCTCCGTAAATATCGACAGTGACCATCATTCACCTCTCCTGGCCAAGTCAATCCATTATTGCACTGTGCAGAAACTGCCCCGTGGCAAGGTTGCACACAGCTGGTTTACTGTATCGCTGGACGCTGCAACGAGAACTTAGCATCAGCATTCATGTCAGGGCAGGAGAAAATGCATTCCTTTATGAGCCATTTGTAGAGTGGTTCTTTCCATCAAATCTGTAACAAGTCCAATTTCTGTTGGTAATCCCTCTCAGGAAGAACACATTGATATGTAAATTGTTGTCTCAGGATGGGAGAGTGGTTATTAAAAAGGGGACACAGATTGAAAATGATTCATGGACGACCCCTGTAATGTATTCATACCAGGGCAGCACACTCCTGTCCTAACATCTCCAATGCCACCACTAGCACTTGCCTCACAATCGTTTCTTTATTATTCTGCTGGATACATTTTCAACAGTGCTGAATTAAAGGAAAATAACCACTTAAACCTGCAGCCTAAGCTCTCATTAATATCTGAATAAATCCATCTCACACTCCGCAGCAGTGGCACGTAAGAGTGAAAATAGATATTTTAAATATGAAAACAAACAGCCACTGAGGCTGTCTCTGGGGCATTTTAGATTGGCGCGCTACGAATACACCATTATTATAATCCTTGACTCTCAACGTAATGTTTTTAACAGTTTATTGCCGATACAGCAGTCTTCTCGACTGGCTCCAGTGGTTCCATCTCCAGTGAACACAAGCTTAGAAATAAGTCCAGCTCTTTCTTCAGCGTTGTAAAGCAAGCGCCCATTTTCTTCGCCTCTAACTCCTGAGATGTGTTTTATATCAAATCCGAGCTGCTCCACCAATTATTACTTTCAAAGGCTTTTAGCTTTTCGCCGGCATCTCTCCTGCATCTTTAAAGACGGCGCTGCCATCTCATATCCAGACGGTGGCTCCTATTTGACAGGTATGTATTGACATTTTCGCTCTCCTTGCTCCTAACCTGCGTAGATTCACATCAATCTCGGTTCTCCGACAGAGATCAGCGGAGCGTAGAGGCACAGTAAAGGTCCTGACCCCTGCGGTGTAGTGGAAAAACAATGACCTATACCGGCAGGGAGAGCTCATCTCGCACTGTAATAACTATCCCATCAGACCATGGGATTTAAAGGCTTAGGGCGAACCAAAGCCTGGTGACCTCACTTGACCTCGCCGTGATGGAAGTATTCATGAGGGACAGCCTACCTCCGAACACCTGAGTCCCCCAGGTTTTCTCAGCCAATCTGCCTCGATCTTCCTGCTCGTTTGGAAGCAGGAGGGAGAGATTAAAAAGAGCGATGATGAGGATGAAAGATGCTCGCCTGACACTGTTCTGTGCGGGTGAGAAATGCCTTGCCTGTTATGCTCATGCTACAGATTTCATACCAGGATGTACTGCACCAGACTAAACTGGTGCGACATGTGTTGCCATCAATTCATATTACATGACTGCGAACGTCCTGTCTGTATTGACTCAACTCTTCAGCTGAACCCTCCCTCCACGTCATTGTTTCTTTCTCCACACTCGTTTCTCTCCCCCTCCCCTCTCCTCCGTTTCCTCTATTCCACTCTCCCACTCTCCGCTCCCGCCCCTGCTTCCCCTTGTCGCCTCCCTCTGCCTTTGCGTTGCCATCCAGAGGAGGCGGCGGTGACGACAGCGGTGATGCGCGGCCGGGGCAGAGTCCCGGACAAGAGAGGAGGAAGGCACTGGCATCATCATCGCCATCACTGTCATCATCAGCCAGATGAGGAGAGCCAAACGTGAGCCCTGTCCGTCCCCATCAGGCGGGCTGACAGTCACAAACTCATCTCTTATTCACTCCACTCATCAATTATACACAGGCCAGAGGAGCCCTGAGAGGCAGGAGGCTGCACAGGCCTCCTCCACGTGTCGTCCCCAGCTGCAACACAAAGACACACCACAGCGCTGCGTGTACAGTCCTTATCGTCAATGTCCTCCCTCGGTCTCGGTGAGAGCAGGAGGCAGCTTGTCATCATGCCTTTAGCCACCGCTGCTATGTGCGACTATCATGCATCTCACCGTGAGGTTAGGGTTAGATAATCCAACCAACAAGAACATGAAAATGAGAGGGTACAGACCTGAGGACTATTGCAAGTGAAGAAGAATGGGTCTTACATATTCTAACAGCAGACGAGGGGGAGGGGAGTTTCCATTACTTCTTCACTCAAGCGCTGCTAAATACAGTGTCAGAGTTTATTGTGTTGCATGGGGATTGCAAAGTAGGATGCTGTGCGTGTAATAGAGTGCACAGTGCAATCATTTTTTTGGATGAAAAAATAGTTGTTAAACCTTTTTTTCACGATGGTGACAAAATGACATTAACGAATTGCTCTATGAAAAAAAAAACTAAAATGAAATCTTTATTTTATTTACGACAAGAAAATGTCACAAGTAGACAAATGGACAGGCCCCTTTCGCCAAAAAAATGCATGTATCAAGTGCAGGAAAACTTAAGATGTGGAGGATGGTGGCGTCCCCGGATATCCATGATAAATATATTGTGTGATTTAATACTGTTAGTGGAAATGCTTTCATACATGTTACATATAGTTATAAACCCATTTTTTGATGTGTAATGACATAGCAAAGACATTTCCTTGTTTATAGCGAGGCTATAAACATAACTTACATCCATAGAAAAAGTATGGTCTCGTCTTGAACTGGACTGCAGATTAATTCCATACCTGATATGCAATGATCCACTAATGTTAGGCACAAGACAAGATGAGTAAATCCCTGTTTTTGTTATCTTCCCCTCCATCTTGACTGTAAGGAAGCCTGGAGGGACAATTGAGTGAGAGTCAACTGAGGGACAAAGGTTTTGACTCATCAGGAAAGTGAGAGGTGTACTAAAAACTAGCAGAGTGATGCAGTAACTCGCATTCTTTCACTAAGAGTTGTATTTTTCAACTTTTATTTATTTATTTGTTTGAAATTTGACAAGAGAGTTGTCCCACATGTCCAAACTAGAAAACTCTAAGATTGATAATTACATTGACTGCTGCCTGGATCAAAGTGTACTAATCAAACCACAACAGCCAATCAGTTTTCTCTGTCTTCAACAGGAAGTGGACAGCAAGAAAACATTAATCCAGCCTTGGTATTTATAAAAGACTCAATTTTTCTGCCGTCAGGCTAAAACATTGTTTCCCCAACTGTAATTTACCACATGAGTGCAACAAATAGCAAATGACAGAGACAATGTATAGTCCAGGAAAACATTGATTTAGGACAAAAAAAAAGCCAGACAGTCCATTTAAAAAAACTCCATGTTTTATTTGTATCAGGTCGGCTAAAAGCATTGTAAAATAGTGTTTAGCATTTACCGTGTTGTCATCATAGACTAGATATATTTTGGTGTTATCTTCTCGGGAACATCTCAATATAAGAAGAGCTGAGCCTCAAGATGCTATCTGGAGGATGCGGCTGTCAAGTGGTCTCTTGTAGTGAAAAGTAACATTGGCTGATGGTTGGATTAGCCATTACCTCTGTGCAAACACCACTCATTCTGACAAGTAAAAAGCGCTTGTAGCCGTCCTTGGAAAGCTATGGAGTACTTGGCAACAGACCTGCTCTTACATTGTCAGGGGCCTGATCCTACCTCTACAGCTTAAGTGCTGCAGAGATGACTAGACTAGTTTGATTGTTTAAAAACACACAAACACACACACACACACACACACACACACACACACTCACACACATGCACAAACACTTTTATAGTCACTAAGTATTTCCATATCAGGCAATGTAGCTGGAGTTGGAGAGCCTGTTCATTCAGAGAGGGAGAAGAGGGCTGGCCCTTAGATGAAAGAGGTAGCATCCATGCCAGAGTTAGCGTGACATGCCCATTCCTTGAGTGAGTGTGTGTGCGTGTGTGTGAGACTGGTCACACACCAGTGCATTAAGTAACTTGACCGCAGCAGGCAGCTAAACACCAACTTCACGAGTCAGCCAGATCTAACAAGCGAAGCTCAACGATCTCATTTGCACTGGATGTGAACGCACCGTCCTCCATCCTCAAAAACATGAATTGATAAATAAAATTGTCCCCTTTGGCACTAGGTAGCTTCAAAAAGGCAAAGTTGTCAGTTACACAAACAACCAAAAACCTCCAGCAGCATCTAATGAACCATCTAAATAGAGCTGTATCCCCCTTATGCACTTTCAGAGACCCATAACATTGCATAATAAAAGATCTTTCCAACATATCTTCTGCTTTGTTTATTGGTCAATACATGACAGCAGTGTGTCGACATTCCCGACGATGCTTGCACATACCAGTGTGCTCTGAGAAATATGCGAGAGAAACATGCTGGTGTACCGTGAGTGAGTAATTCACTCACTCAGTAAATCATACACGTCATAGCCTATTCCCTGTTGGCAGGTCAGCCTAATCCATATGGGATTGATGGACTTTCTTCTTACTCGCAGATGATGCCTAATGTGAGGAGGGAATAGGGGAACAGAGCAATAGCTGTCAAAACCTAATGCTTGAAGTATCATAAGTAGATAATGAAGGGAGGAACGGAGGGAAGGAGGGCGAGAGATAAAGAGAGGAGAGAGGGGGGACCACACAGAAAGCTGGCCAGCAATTGTGACAAATCACTGAAGCCTGGAAAATGGGAGGCCACAAGAGGAGAGGCAGCGAGCCAATCAGATTTCAAAGACAAATGTATTTAATCATTACAGAAAAGGGGTCGCGCTCTGTCGGAGGAAGAAACTTAACACACACAGCAGGCCCCAATTATCATGCTAACACTGATTGTGGCTATACACAGTAGAGATGTTAGGGAAGATGCCAATGATAGGAGATGATGCCAAAAAATACAAGATACACTGTACTGGCAATAATCACTGTCTAATTTGCTTCCCTATACGTAATTTTATTATGACACAATCTTGATCACAGTCGCTCCATTTCTCTCACGTGTCAAATATTCTCGTATTTTTTTAATTTACAGCTATTCTGTCTCAGGTTGAGGATGGTCTCAAGGAATGTGACTCCGGGGATTCAAGTTCGTTGCCAAGGAGAAGCGTGACATTATTCCCTTGCGGCAACCTCGGTCACCCCTGACCTCCATCCTCCAGGGTCGTATGCATGGGAATTATGGTACGGCACAATATGTGAAGGATTAAGACACTAGCTTTGACTTATTCCATTTCACATGTGGTGCAAGGGAGTCTGACGCCGGGCATGGCTAATGCGCCTTGACTAACTGGTGCTCCCCGGGGCCTGGGATTAGAACACAGAAAACAGGCCTATCCATCCACGGAGGTGCCTATCGTCACGACACGGCTTGCCGCAATCGCTATCATTCAGTCGTGTGCCCTTGAACCTCATGAATCAGCCCGTCAACCTGCCAATGGTGAGGGTGCGGTGTCAAAACTGAGACAAGCTAAGTGCTCCACCTCTGGAGCCGAATAGTCTCATGCTGGCGAGGAATCAGGGATGCAGTAGGGAAGGATAAAGCTGACAAAATTCAAACCGCCCTTCTTTTGCATTTACGCAAAAGAGTTTGCAGGCTGACATACATTTTGAGGATTTAAATTCACAGTTTTTATCATAGTATTTGGTTTCAAACGATAAAAAAAATAATTTTTAAGTGTTCTGGGGGGGAAAATAGTGCTTGTTTGAAAACATAGTTGATTTCAGTTTATATTGGTGGTTGTTGCCTGACTTGAGATCATACTTACCCGATGTCTAGGACCAAATCCCACTAGAAGCTTCTCGTCTCCCTTATCCTGAAAAAGAGGCAGGATGGCAGCGAAACTATTAAAATACATCTACTTTGAAAACACATAAGTTTATTCTTAGCTGAATTGGCTGACACAATGTCTTGAGAAGCGTGGACATATACAGTTTCTCTTCCACTCCCTGTTGTTACTCCTTTTCCTCCACTGTTGATGACACACACTGAGGATCTGATGAAATACTATCATCTATAAATAAAAGCTCGCGCTGCTGTTCGGCTGCACAGCCTTATGAGACAGAGGAGGGGTGGGGGGAGAGAGCGGGAGAGGGGGAGAGACGCTGTGTCCGCTTAAATGGCCAAAGGGCCCTCCACCATAGTGGCGGCATTCGTAAAGGAGCAGTAATGTCAAAACAGCAAGCAGGGGTCTTGGGCGAGCACAAAGCACAAAGTCAGAGCTTGACATTATCTCTTTCATGGCGGCTCTCCCATCTCTCCCAGGCCAACTGTAATGATGACTTACATAACCTCTGAGCATTCACTCCTTCCTCCAGAGGGTCCCACTGTGACGTTTGCCCAGCGTAGACTGCAGTCTGAAGACCCACTGTGCTGAGGGGCCAACCGTGTTTATCCTCATTAATAACGCTTGTTAATCAAAAATCCTGTGTGTAAATATGATACTCAAGCACCAATAGTCAATCCTACACCGTCACAAAATGAAAATTGACGTATTCAATAGATCTGATATTGGATTCTGATCATCTCTCCTAGCCCAGCGGCTCATGAGATGATTATGACATAGGAAACACTACACAAAGTATTATCAGGTTTATTTTTTCAGATCTTTTCTCCATGTTTTGATTGTTTTCCTGTGAAATACTGAGCAATTTTAAAATTTGAGGCCTCCTTTGTCAAGTAAATAAATGAAACAACCTGAAAATGAAGCTGTTCTCCAGTTGATCACGGGTCTGTACACGCAACCTGGTGTGGAGGGGGGGTCACTTTGTTTGAAGGGGTCATGAGTGATAAAGTTTGAGAGCCCCTGTTCTCATCTTAATTTGGTGTCTACATTATGAACTACTACAGCAAGGGCATTTCACTGATTCGGGAGGTGCTTCCTTGCTTAGGACCAAGAATGTCGGTCACCCCCAAAATCTGAAATGCATGAAAGGAGGTAAAAAACAGGCTGATGGTGAGCTTGCTAGGTTCCACAGGTGAGGATGACTGACTTCCCCAGCCTCAGTAGCTAGCAGATGTTTAGCCAGGACGAGGTCCTCGTGCTGACAGGAGGGGTCAAGTGTCAGGACCACTTAAAGACAGATTATTGACCATTCTTCCAGAATGCAGCCTGGAGTAATGGCGGGGTCCAAAGCTGTCAAATAATGTTTGTGCCAAATGCTTAAACAAATGAATAATCCATAAGAATGAATAATACAAGGAGATGAAGCTATGGACTGACAGCACTGTCACAACATGCATTTGCAGCATCTCAAAGGGTCTTAAAAGAAAAATACGACTGATTGAGATGGAGAGGCCACTCAATAAAAAGACCATTAAGAACCAGCAACGTGACGTAAACCCCGTGAAAATGACATCTACAAAGGGAGAAGGAAAGTGGCTTCGGCTAAGCTGTTTACACATTGTCTTGAAACTCATATACTCCTGTCTCCTCTTCACACGCACGTACCGTGCGTACACTTGCTCCAGATCCCCCCATAAAAACCTTATATGGGCTGTTGTCACACTCTGGTGCATGTGAAACCGCCATGTTTGTGTAATATGATTTCTTTGATTTTGTCATTTTTACATTCAGTGTTTGCAAAGCCAGATGTTGTTGATGAGGTGTGAAGGCTTGTGAAAAGTAATGTGTTTGCCATACTCTGAAGTACTATAGGACTGTCTGGGCCAATGTTAAATATTTGACCTTAAACCATGAACAGTACGTTGAGGCACAGCTGGACAGTGAAACAGAGGTGAAAATCTGAGCTTTAATGCATTTTATATATTTTTGTCTTGGTGTATTACCCAAACAGCACTCCTTTACTGACTGCTGTTTATTATTTAGTGTTTATTCTTTATGCCACAATGATCAATACAGCCTATAAAATGAGACTCCTAAATTGTTCAGGTTTATGGTCAAGCAACTCTTTTTCATTTCCTAGCATTTCCCTGTCTAAAATATGCAAAGCAATGTGGGAAAACACAATTCCAGACCAGGATTTAGAGCAGCAGCTCATCGCTTTTGTTCTTGATGTAATGCCTCCATTCTTCATTCAGACAGTGGTGCATGTAGCCAAAGCAAAGGAAAGACTTTGTGCCCAATGAGAAACTCAGACGGCGGATTCAAAACCGAGTGTAAGCAGAGCTGCAGGCGGTGGAAGGGGTCCAAGCTTGAGCAGTTGGACCACGGACTCAATGGACGGGACCTACCCACAGACGCACTGTCAGACATGAGAAATGGACCAGCTTAATGAGGTTCACATGTCACAAGCGATCTGACTGTGATTCATCACCAAGCATGGTCTAATGTTACTTAGATCAATATGAAAACAATATCATACAAATGCATGAATAACATCTGCATGCATTCTTCGATTGGCCCGATATGAAAAATCTTTCATCTGGGCTTTTCTTGCATTGATTGGTCTGAAGGGATTGGTGAAACAGTGGGTCTTTAGAGGAGGAGGAGGAGATGGAGGAAGAGCACCTCCTACCATTTATGTAGGACGAGTGAACAGACGTCGCTTCAGGGTTTTATTGCACGGGCAAGCTGAGGCAGGATTAAGTACTGCAAGAACTACTGGCCGCTTTCTCAATCATTTGCCAGTCTTTCTGTCCATCAAGTCTCTGCGCTCCAACTGATGTCACTGTGGAAATGATGGCTGGGACAGGCCCTGGCAACCGTGTCCTTGGTTTTAGTTAAAACATCCTGCAAATCAAACGGCAATACTCGCGAGACACGCTGGAGGTACGGCGAGCCAAGAGGGATGTAGACATTAAAGAAACGCTCGTGGATGGATGTTCTGAGCGATGGCAATGATTCTTAGACATTGAGATGCTTTGCAGTGGAACATCATATGAAAATGCAATAAAGCCATCCTTAACGTTATTTATTGCAGTGAACCAGTCAGGGTTATGGCAAATAAAAAATGCTAATAAAACAATGACATAAATGTCTCTGTTTTGAATGGGCACTGATGGATTGCTGGGGAACTTTTGAGCAACGCATAAAAAGAAACCCGTTAAGTTAGATTCAAGGCTAGATCAACACACCTGGGCCAGATAAAATGAAACATTTGACATGCGCTGTCAAAAACCCACTGTTCCTAAGGAGAAGTCTGTAAATAAGTTTTGACCGAAAACGGAGCGACACCTGCAGGCCTCATTACATAAAACACTGGACGGCGGTCTTAAATCTGCACGACTTCTGTATGTGCGTATGTG
>OMLF01011061.1:0-70766 GCA_900302615.1 Holocentrus rufus
GCAGCGTTAAGCATTAGTTATCATCTATTATTTGTATTGACCTCTACAGGTGAATATTAGGAACTGCAACAATATTGACATCATGTCCTACTCTGCTCACATCCCTTTGAGTTAAGGTTCTTTGCAGATGATAGAACCAATTTGTTAATTTTTTGCAGTTGGCAGGTATAGGATAATTTGTGGAAATCTTACAAACATCAATTGAAAGGCATGCAAACTACTGTAGTAATCCGTTGTCATTCGCTCCTTTGTAGCAATGTGAAATGTATTTTGATGTCGGCCAATGGCTCATGGCGCCATCTAACATGACTGAGTGGTTGAAAATTGCAGGAGGTGGTGGGGGTGGGGTTATTGCAGTGTCTTGAAACTCCAGTGGGTGGAGAGTTTCCGTTTCAAACCAGAGTACAGACCGGAAAGTGAGTTTTGAGAGTCAGAAATTTCTGCACCTGGCCAAGTCATCGTTGAGTTGCTTTTATTGATCAGCAATTACATAGGGCAGTAAAAGTCTTTGTTCCCCCTCCAAAGCGGTCTGCAACAACCTCTAGAATGTGACTGTAGGCGCAGAGACTGAATTGTACTTTATTTAGATGACAATTTTAGCACTTTGAGAGGCACTTGATTTTTCCAATATTGTGTCCAACTTATTGAAACAAATATTACAGATCCGTTTCTTTCCTTAATTGTTATTGCCTTGTTCTCAGAGGTACAGCAAGCCTTTCATAGGATGGACTTGGATCCCCACCTGCCCACTTACCTGTATCTAGTCAATCATTAATGGCCTCTGTCAGAAAGAAATTGGTCAGGTCAACACGGAACTGACAAGACGCTCTGAAAACCTTTTAAAAGTCATGGCTTCTCATCCTTGATCTAATGAATTTGAAAGGTTCGTATGTTGATCCTCTAAATGGAAGTACTGGGTTTTTGTAGTTGGGAACGATGACTTTACTTGTGTTGATGGGATTGTTTTCTAAGTCACTGACAGGTTAACTGAGTGAATAGTAATATCATTGAAACAAAAATGGGAAGAGGGGCCAACTGCAGCTGGATTGGGCCGGAGATCCCACTGTCCTCAGAGATGTTCAGCGGTAAGTTTTTCTTCATAAATGACTAAATCATCGTGAACTGTCTCTGTAAAATGTGTCTAAGGTGCACTGATATGTTATATAATGTCCCTCTGTGCTATATACCTGACTTAGAGTCATAATGACAGTAGAAAAAGCCTTGACATCTGAAATACTTGCATCCTGCAGTGTGTTTTTGTTAAGAGTGGACTTCTTGTTTATGTCAGCAATCAAGGATGAGCTCTGGCTGTTCCTCATCCCTGCCGGCTTGGCTGCAATATTATTGGCGTTGTTTCTGGAGGAGGTGGGCTTCTTCCTGCGCCAGGTTCCTTCCTCCAGACGAAAACAGCTCTACCTATGGATATTAGGAATGTACCCGGTACGAGGACCTCTTAACTCCACCTTGTTCTGTCAGTCTAAGTAATTGATAATGATAAAGAATGCATGGCCGCTTAATTTAAACCTGAACCAACTTTAAGAATTAATCTTTTGACTGCTCAAAAGTGTAGCTGCATTGTATTTTAATCCTAACATAGAATGTCTTTTTTATCTCAGGTGTTTGCCTTGACCTCCCTCATAGCGCTATATGTTCCGCGCTCTTCTTCGCTCTGTAATTTCATTGCATCACTGTGAGTTAATATTGGTTATTTATTTATTTTTCCTTAGCAGCTGTAGAGCAAATTATATTATTTTTAAAAGCATGACATCTGTGGGTTATCAAAAAAAAAGTAAAAACGATTCCATTAAAATATGAAATGTTATGCAGGTATGTTTTTAACTGGGTGACTTTTTTATTTTTATTAATAAGTGGTATTGACAGATTCTTTGCACCCAGTTATATTTTTATTCACGGCAGATTTTTAAAGAAATAAGACCAATTCCGTGAATTGTGTATTTTCACCGATTTTTGGACATATGTTAGACATTAACCTCAACATTTAACTTCCTGGTGTCAGTGTACTTCTTTTGTCTGTTTATAGTTTATACAACTTCTTTAACTGTGTTCAGTCAGAAAAAGGCTGGTGTTGACAGCTTTGTTCTTTTATTTTGGTGATTTGATTGTTCTAAATTCAATTCTGGGCAGGACTATTAAGCTCTTCCAAGTTTTAAATCTGGCTTTCTGAACCATGCTGGTACCCTAAGCGGCAATTATATGCTGCCACTCTTCTCTGAATGCGTCTTTCTGCGCAGGTACCACTCCATCACCCTGCTGAAGTTCATGGGTCTGATCACTGACTTCTTCGGTGGGAAGGCTCGTATGCTGGACGTCTTGTCTGGACAGCAGGTATCTCCGGATCCTTTCCCATGCTGCTGCTGCTGCTGCCTCCCAATGGTGGCCATCAACAGGTGCGGATGGACCTGCTCTTATGTGAGGGAAAATCAGTTCAGCAGACTCTACTTGCACACACATTGCCATCAAATTGGTAGATGGGTCGTTCTGTTTTGACTGATTTCGGATGGTGTGACATGCTCTAGTTGCATCTATGTGGTGGTGTGCTGTAAAGAGTTTTTACAGATTGTGTATTTTTTCCCCTCTGGTGGCTTTTTTTTTGTAAATTAATCCTGGCTGTCGAGCAGTTTGAGTGGCATTATCGTGTGAAATGTGCTCTGTAAATTACTTGACATGCAGCTTAAGGTTTGTGCCTCCCCTCTCGTAAACAGGAGCAGCCTCGGCTGGATGATGGCTGCTGTACTCCAGCTCTCTGTAGTCCGCAGCATCTTGTTTTTCGTCACCCTGGTGCTCTGGACAGATGAACAGTATGACTACGGTGATGTGAGTGACATCTTCATATCTTCTCTCATTCTCAAAGCTAACATTAATTAGTCATAATTTATCTTTTAGCATCAAAATTAAATATGTCACGTATATGTCACGTGCATTTGCCCCTTGGTGGATAAAAGAAAACTGTAACTCATCAAAAGAACTAAATAATTAGCTATATAATTGGTAAACACAGGTGTTACTATTGACATTAATGAAGGTTCTATTCCATTTAGGTGTAATAGAGCCAGGGTCCTGTTATTGTTCATGCTCACTCACTGGAAAGACTCTGCTACACTTAAATGGAACAGAATCTTCATTGATGTCATTAGTAACACCTGTGTTTAGCTGTTATTTACTGTCAAAATGGTTACTGTGAAACATGTCTATTCTCTATATATTGGAGTTAACTGGACCAGCTGTACAGTGCAGTTTGCTCTTGTCCTGGGCAGATGCTTCTCCAAACAGTTGGGGATGAGTTGAGAAATAAAGTCATTGACATCTGTCTGATTTTTCTCCAGGTAGATTCGGTCAACCCCAATTTGTATGTGAATGGTATCATAGGAGTGTCAACCTTCCTGTCCTTCTATGGCCACCTGCTGTTTTACAAAGCCACTAAGGGGGCATTACCCGGCTACGGACTGAGGGCCAAGTTTATCTGCATCATTGTGGTGTTGGTGCTGTGCGGCCTGCAGAGCGGCATCTTGGAGACCATGGGGGCTCTGGAAGTCATTCCCTGCACTCCACCGTTCTCTGTTATCACCAGGTCTCAGTGTAAGTGACAGCACACATTTAGAGCTAACAATCTGACCTCTTCCCATTGCAATTCTTAGCTAGGTTGGCTAGTTTAGTCAACTTGTCTAGTTTTGCCAAACCCTCTTCTGTTTACACATTCCCATTTGCAAAAAAAAAAAAAAAATCCACCCAAATACACCTTAACATAAAAAAAACAACATGTATAGGTGATGTGCATTACATTTCTGGGTCTATTTTGTTACTTGGTGGTTTATTTTTCTTAGTCATGTGGATAACTTGCCAAATATAGACAGGATGTCATCACACTGAGATATTTCCAGCTCAGCTAAAAAGTAGTTCAGTAGTGGTAGTTTTGAGTGAGGGGCGAGGAAACCATTAGCGGTTGGAATCACTGGGTAACTGATCAGGATATTTTACTCACAATAACAATGGCATCAAGATACAGACAATTCTGCTATATGTGATATATTGTAAGGTAATCAACTATGATACCTCACGATATCTGTAAATGAAGAAAGAAAAATACCCTTAAAAGGCAAAATATTTTTTAATAGGCATAAATTAATGTTTTTCAGTGTTTAAATATGCACACCAACATACATATGTTTTACATAAAAATGTATATATAAAAGCCATTTTTAAAATGATTTCTATAATCATAAGGTTGTATGTAAATACAAATTGAATATAGATACTCCTGTTTAAATAATCATAATATTATTATATTATTCACAGCCACATTAAAATAGATACATACATGCAGAGTGCAAAACTGATTAGTGGCAATACTAATTAGCAAGGGACTGTTAAGGGAACGCTTTAAACATGTATTACTGTGGTAATCTGCTATATCCACTGTCATATCTTAGTGATCTACCATTACTGTGTGATTGTGGAAATGTTCTGCATCGGCCTCTACGCCCGCCACACTTTCCGCAAAGTGGAGCCGAGCGTGGAGGAGGAGGACAGGCCAGGCAGCGGGCTGCTGCTGGAGAAAGCGGTTCAAACAGAAGACGTTAAGACGGCACATCACAAGCCCAGCCTGCCACCCGAGGAGCCTTGGCCTGACCGCTGCTTCTTCAGCGCCTCCAATCCAAGTTACAACAGTGACAGTGAGGATAGCCTTTGCAGGATTGAGCACGCACCTCTGGATGGCTTCTCCTTCCCTCAGGCCAGAGGTCGGTACCCGGGAAGGTCTAGGACAGTGGTGGACCCCAGTCCTGCAGAGGAAGTCTCTGTAGATCTGTCCAGGATCACTGTCACAGCTGATATTAACTGTGAGAATTCTAAGGATGTCACTGTGGTTTGACACTGCTATTGATCTGTGGGCGGGATTTAGTCAAAATAAGGCCAAGCTCTTTGTGAGAATGGATTTACATCAGAGATTTCTCAATCTCCTGCTACATCTGTAAACCTAATAGCGTCCCACTAATGTAATAACTTGCTTTTAATAAGCCCTTTAACATGATACATTTCCCATCAGTGTCATGAAATGTTCGCTACCACTATTATGTTCAATTTATTTCTGTTGACATAATAAATAACACAGTCTTGGTTTTAGTGTGTTAATGGAAAAGTAATAACTGAAAGGATAAATGTAATGCATCTTAGCCAAATCTGTGAATGGGTTGTGTATTGAACTTGAACCATTATTACATTATCATTTGAACTGTAATATTTTCAGCTTAACAGGAAAAAAGTTAGTTATTTAATTAATGAGATATAATCTTTGTTACATAAACTTTTAGCATTAACACTTTTAGCTGCAAATTATCATGTTATGAAGCTATTACATTTACAGCTGTAATAGTGCCACAGTCATTCCATAACTGCATTTGTGTTTTATTGAATGTTTTGGGACTAAGCTAACCGTCTTAGGCAGTCTGTTTCATGGTTCCTTGCTGTTTAGTATGTAGTGTCTAATCAGATCACACAAACCTGGCTCTAAATCCATTCAGCTCTAAACTACTTTGTCCTTATTTATTTATAATGCAAAACTGTGGTTAAAACCTACATTCATTATTTATTGTACATTGTAGGTCGTATCATTTTATGACAATGATAGAAATTAAAACTTTGCTGGAGGTTATAAAGTTTTTTGTGCTGTTATTTTACACACACCACAATTCACCTTTCCTTGCTCAAATGATATGCCACAGCTTTAGCGTACAGCTGACTTTGAGAGCCGGCCATCATACTTTTTTTTTTTTTTTTTTTTTTTTTTTTTACTTGGGCCAAAATATTAACTGTGCTGTCAAACATCTATAGGAGTGTCGGGTGCAGAGGCACTGAAAGATGAACTGTGTAATATATAATGTATATATTGTGGTCTAGTGTAGCATATGTAGTCCAAAAATGACATTTCTCCATTTTTAAAAGTAGAGGGACACTGTCAACAAATCTACTTTATTACCATAAATACTGAATGTATAGTTGCTTTTCGCTTTATTATTATTTTCATTCTTATTATTTTCATTTTCATTTTCATTATTATTATAGGAATAGTAGTAGCAACATTTACAAAATGAAAATTTTAGGGAATATTTGTGTACTGTGGATTTCTAGATGCAATTTATTATGAAAATGCGGGCCGGAAGTCTTGTTTTGCCTGGCGTATCAACAAACACTTCCGCTGTTAAACACAGGCTGGGAAATTGTAGAATAATAATAGAGCATCATACACTTCGGCTTTATTCGTTTAATCGGTGCAATTTACTAATTAAAAGTTATGATAACATAACCGTTGTTTTATGTGTTATATGAGTTAAAACATCCACATAGACAACTTTATGACTCGCTTCCCCTGCCTTGGCCACTTTCGTTCTCTCTTCCTCATTCTTAAACAGAGGAGCATGACATGAAGCTGTCAAAAATATTGTTCAACCATATGCATATTTCAGCCCGGCATGTCTTGCTGCAAGATGTACTTCTGATATGCAGCTACAATACAATACAGTACAATACAACACAATACCAAATACAATGCTGCTAAATTAAATGTTTAAATAAACTTAATGACAGCTAAGCCACGGCAATCCTAAAGTTTACTACTTAAAAATACGACTATGCAGTCATATCTAAGATCTAATGTGCAACTGTCTTCAGAAAGTGTTCATAGAAAATTGTATTAAAAGTGTGCGAGACTGAGTTCTGCTGTCTTCAAACTGCCATGACTACCTCTCCACCAATAGGAAAGCAGATACATTTCGCCCATCCAATCAGCAGGCGAAACGGTTCCTTCCTGCAGGATCCTCCTCTCCAATGTAGTTTGTCCTATTTTGGCGGCTGGGCGGAAAACATGGCGGAAAATTTGAAAGGTAAGCCATGAGGATGATAATTGAAATTATTTTCCATTGTATCTTTGTCTACACACGGTGTTTGCTTCAGTCTAAACGTTTGTCTTTTCAAAGACATCGAATATGCACGTGTTTACGGTCTACGAGTTCACCTACTGTTACCGGAACGGCGGGATGTGTAAACATGGTGACTTTGTGCAGTTAGCTAACTTAGTTGTTTCTGAAGTACGTATAGTGCAGATTAATTCTGTCAGTTTATGCGAAGAAGTGGTCTGTTTGTGACTTTCAACTGTTACTTTGTATCGGCATAATAACAGGCTAAGCTTTCGTCTAACCGTAAGGAGTTTATGAGGTGTAAATCTGAAGTTGGTTGTCGAGGTTATTGTGTTGTTGGACCAGGTTGTCACTGCGGGCTAAATTACCTTAGCGCGCCATAAAATGGGTAGAGTGAGTGGTGTTTAAATGGCGTTATGCATGCTTTAACAATTGTTGTTGTATCCACCTTCACCAAATGTGTAACATAACCAGGCTGTCTTGTAGGAGGAGGGAACGTCATTTATAAACACAGTTGTAACGTTCATGTTGCTTTGCTTATCGCCAAACGCGTTCAACTGTTAACGTTACATAAGCATAACTGGGTGTTCACTTTTCAATTAGACATACAGCTCATACACTAAGCAGGACATATTTCATTCATATTTAAACTTTAAAATTCTTCCGTTTGTACGCCTCAGCAATCCTCGCGGAGTACCGTGGACGACAGTAGCAAGCAATATGAACGTTTTTTTAAAAGTTGATATTTTATTGAAATATTTTTTTGGTGGATTGTATGTATACTGAATTGGATCCTGCCGATCCCCAAAATGTTTTCGATCATGTTCTTTCAGTATGCACATTTACCAGTGAGCAGGGCCAGTTTAAATGGCCTTTTTAATGTATCAACAATGAATCTTCGTTAAAGTCGTTGCTGTGTCAGATTGCAGTGTACCATGCAAGCTGTCTTGGGAGGAACTGGAAGCTCTGTGCCGCAGCCACAGACTCCACTGTAAAGAGCTAAATGTGAAGAAAAGCAACTTAAATGAATACGAGGTGGAGTTCCTCTGCGACTTCAAGAAGACTAAGGTAAGGATTCAGTTTTCTTACACATTGCAACATAAACTGCCAACTACAAATTTGAAGTTACAGTAATTTGCTCTTCTCACCTATTGCAGTTTTGGAGCGAATGAAACATGTAAGATATGACTTTGGCTGATAGTCTTCCTGATATTTTTATGTATGTCCTTAAATGCTTCTGTATGGCCTTGTCAATTGTTTTTCCTTCTTCTGAGTTGCTACACAGGGAGAGCAGATTTGTGATGCTGTTTGAGATCACTGTACATATGCAACAGGTAGACTTTTCTGTAGGATTCTAGTGTTCAGCACTCTGTCTCAAGCTTGAAAGGAGGAAAATTATGTTTCTGTAACTATTGTTGTCATGTCTTTTACTGTCTTATACATTTGGATCAGCTCATGCAGATCAGTTAAGAGTAGCAGCTTTATAAGTCAAGTTTTCCTTGTGTTATTGCAGCAGTAACCAAGAAAATTATTTTCTTTCTGATAAATATTCTTTCATCTGATATACTATACTGAAGGCTCTTTGCTGGTCTCCTCAATTTTTCACCCTTGTTGTCAGGCTGCCCCAAATTCAAAGTGTGTGTGTTTCAGGAGGAGGAGTTCTACCTGGTCAAATGGAGGGGCTACCCTGAGTCAGACAACACCTGGGAACCCAAGAGGAACCTGAAATGCACCAAACTGATGAAGGAGTTCCACCTGGATCTGGAGCAGGAGCTGAGGCGCCACAAAAGACGCTGCATCCCTAAAAAGCTAGATAAGGACGTTTCCTCATTTCTGGTCCAGAAAGCCAAATTGCGCCAGAGTCTCCAGCGCTGGGAGGCCCATTTGAATAACACCCGTAACCACCCAGGTCGTATTTTTGTCCTGAATGAAGTGGACCTCGAGGGCCCGCCCAAGGACTTCACCTACATCAACACTTACAGAGTAGGCCAAGGTATCGAGTTGGACGAGATGGCAGTGGGCTGTGAATGTAAAAACTGTTTGGAGGAGCCTGTAAACGGCTGCTGCCCTGGGGCCTCCCTGCACCGCATGGCCTACAATGACCGGGGGCAGGTCCGAGTCCGAGCGGGCGAACCCATCTACGAGTGCAACTCCCGCTGCAGCTGTGGCCCCGACTGCCCCAACAGAGTGGTGCAGAAGGGCATCCAGTTTGACCTTTGCATCTTTAAAACAGATAACGGCCGGGGATGGGGAGTCCGCACACTGCAGCATATCAAGAAGAACACCTTTGTCATGGAGTATGTGGGAGAGGTAGGCCTTTTTGAAAAGAGTTGAGCTCTCTCTAACACTCTTCTGGATACCATCAAAGTAGGCATTCTGTCCTAATTATCTCAACAAGTGGTAAACTTAAAACCATATACCTGCCTTTTCGTAGAACTGCCAATCTACCTGTTTTCAGTGCAATCTCATGTATGGTAGGTACTCTGTGTCAATTTAAAACTAACTCTCTTGCTTATGCAGCAGATCAATATTGTAATTCATCATTAAATGCAGCAGAATTCAAAATTACACAAGAGGATACGCCTAATTTCTGAGGATTGATGTTTGCTGGTATTTCTAATTAAGACCAGAGATAGATATTTGAATGTAAATCCCTTTTTATCATCCATATTTCCCAAAAATCTACTAATTTCATATTTCTGGAGAATGGTTGCTTTGCTTCTAGTTTGCCTAACTTTCCTGTCTTTCCTGACTGCCCTGTTTATTCCAGATCATCACAACAGACGAAGCAGAGAAGAGGGGCCATGTTTACGACCGCCAAGGCTCTACGTACTTGTTTGACCTTGACTACGTGGAAGACGTGTACACAGTGGATGCTGCTCACCAAGGCAACATCTCCCATTTTGTGAATCACAGTGTGAGTGTCTTCAAGTAGGTGCAGACAAGTGCTGGGTATTGGCAAGAACCTCATGGTCACTACACAGTTTCTATCACTATACATTGCAGCACTTTACAGAGGGACTGAAAATGTATAACTACAGTTTAAAATACAACCTCCTGCTTAACACTTGGGTAGACTAATAATTTGCAGCATATGATTAAGAAGGATGGCAAACGGACCCAAAACAATGTAATTCAAAATTTGCATTCCCATACATTAAAACAAAATTAGCACAGTACACTTACTGAACATAGTGCACTAAAATGTAAACATCATATGAACATGAAATGTGCATAAACCATACTTACACACTGGGGTGGAGAAACAATACAGTATTGCAAAAAAACTGAATACTCAGCTGTATCAATTTTTTACACAGCTCTAGCCCAGACAACTTTAACTTTGCTGATGTATTGCTCCATTCAGACCTATTGGGGGTTGTTCAGAGGCAGCTACTAAAGCTGTGTAGTTGGCCTTTGCTGCAAAGTTTTGAATAGGCACGTCATGTGTTTTTCACTGCTTTGGTATTGTCTTTCACAAAGTAATTGTTTTGAATGGTTAACATAGGTAGCTTACAAGTACTAATCTTAAATTTAAAAAATGCTTTAGTCTTTCTGTAGTCTTTCACATAGAAGATGTAGAACTTTGAAACATTAAATAACACTTATAAACTTTACATCCATTTTGCACTGTTATGTAGACCTATTGTTCATGAAACATCACAATGGTAAAGAAACAAGGAAGTCAGTATATATGATAAGCAGTTGATGGCTAATGATTATGCAATATTCATCTGTGGCTGACTTTTCTTGGCTTCCTGAACGCTATAGGAAATAAAATGACTTTGAGTGATCTGTCAGTCATCTTGCTGACAGTGTGAATGCAGGTTTGACAGTTCACTGTATAGTTACAGATCCTGTTTAACTTCCTTGGCACATATGACTTGGAAAATTGGTCTGAACTCTGCAGTGGAAACAAATGGTTACAAAACAGTTCATTGATTATAGACAGTGTAATGCAGAGTAACCTTAGAGTTTGCCTCTGAAGTCAAATTATACTGTTCAAGACAGATTTTTATAGGTCAGCAAATACATCTGTACATGAAAGGATGATAAACATCAATTTATTGAATGTCGATAAAAAAGTTTATGGTTTTGTTATTATTTCTTTTTGTAGTGCAACCCCAATCTGCAAGTATACAACGTGTTCATAGACAACCTTGATGAGAGGCTCCCAAGAATAGCTTTATTTTCCACACGGGCTATTCGGGCAGGAGAGGAGCTCACCTTTGACTACAAGATGCAGAGTAAGTGTATTCTGTTTCAGTTACAATGTTTTATTTTTTGGTGCTGCAGAAATACCTGGAAAAAAATAAATGAATGTACATCCTGCAGAGTCCAGATTATTTAAGATAATCATATGCTTCATTTGTGCAGTCATACTATTTGGTTGCAATTTGGAAGCAATGTTGTTTTTCAGCAAAATACAGTATGTAGAGTAGAAAATGAAAACACTGTCCTTTCTGGTCTCTGTTGGGTTCTTACTGACTAATCAGTCAAATCATCTCCACAAGTGAACATGTGGGTAATAAATATGAAAATCATATGTACCACAGTCCTCAACTACAACACTGGTGTGTAATCTAGTCAGGCACTATAATAGGAGCTATAATGTAACAAAGCCAGAGTCAAATTGTGTCATGAGAAGTAGAACAGAGAAAGTTAAGCGACGCATTTACTGCAGATAGAGAAAGATCTGGGTCTTCTCCTTGACATTTTTATTTATTCAACTGCTGCACTGTTGGCTTTTAAACTGAAAGGCAGAGAGTCAAAGGAATGAAGGTATCCACATGTGGCACATAGATCAGCCAGTTACATCTTGGAATATGTCTGACATGATGTTTTTCCAAGATAAGGAGAACCCTGGTTCTCTGGTCAACTTTGCTAAACTTAAAGATGACCTCGCACAGTGCAGCATACGCAAAGTGAAATTGGTAGCGCACCTGACAAGGCATCCATATGCTTCAAGTGAAGATGACATCGGACCAAGCCAGGCCAGTACAGTCAATTTTCTTTTAGGGCTTTCTTGTGACAGACTAGTTGACTGTTTGGACAGTCTACCAACTAGTCAGTCTTGGAAAAAAAAAGTACTTTTATACATGCCTGGTATTTATGAAACTTAATTCTCATCAAACAGAAAGAGCTAGGGAGGCATCATTAATGTTGACCAACTTTACTAACTGAAATAATTCAGTCAACTTCTTCATTACTTCCTCACTTCAACTTATCCAATCACAGAGTTTAATTTTGAACTAAACTCTGTACAGTAGATGTTGATTTGATTTTGGACAACATTGGATTGCTCAATGTGCACAAGGAGTGATGAAGTAATCCTCTGCTTGTAGTTATTTTATTAGAATTAATTAAAATTGTGATTCACTAATTATTTTAATAAAAATGGTAGATATTCTATTGCTATAATTGGTCAGTTATTAATTGATTTTTTTATTTTCCACAAATTGTTGAAATTGCAAAATGTAGCTGCTACACAGTAATTATGGTTCAATGTGCACTTTGTGTGTTATGCAAATCTGAGCTGCATCTTTTTAATGGCCATTTCAGAAAACGGGAAGATAGAATAAACTTTGTAAAATGACTTGTATGTTTCCAGTTGATCCAGTCGACACAGAAAGCACCAGAATGGACTCCAGTTTCAGTTTAGCAGGACTTCCCAGCTCTCCAAAGAAGCGAATTCGAGTGGAGTGCCGGTGTGGATCGGACTCATGTCGAAAATACCTGTTCTGACATGGGACTGCCAGAAAGACTACACCGTTATTGTCTAAAGATGTGGAAAATTGTACAGATTTTTATGAAAGCTGCAGATATCCACCTTTTAACTGTTGGATATTTGTGACGTTCTTTGCCAAGATTGAAAACAGCCCAGAGACTCAAAACTGATGTACTCAACAAGACCAAAACTGAGCAAAACTACTTGGTTTTCCTTGAAGACTTTGTCCTGTGATGAGTGTTTACTTTCAATGAGTTTAATCTGACTGTGGTGCTCACAGAGGCAGAGCATTTTCCTCCGTCCCCAAAAAAATCACCTGGAGTGTTTTCATTATACTCGCGTTGCTGTCCCATCTTTTTGTCATTTTTAGATTTTTTTGTAGATGATCTTCAAATCTTAGCTTTTGTTTGTTGCTTTGGCAGAGTCTTGTTCATGTTCTCCACTCCGGACTGAATTGTCCAGTATCAAATGAAATGTGAATTGAGTGGACTTTCCCTATTTTTCAAATCTTTTAAATTGTGATTTGTAGATTTTTAAGCAATTTTAAAGCTTATTATATATTTTTATTTTTTTAAACCTGTAATGTGGAGTTTGTTGTTCTGGTGTAAGATGGATTCAGCAGTGCATGGTGGTGGATGCATTTTAGAAATCCATCTTCAAAATGTGACATATGAAGCTGAGCTGCAACTGGTTTTTGACTGGATATCTAGTGTGTCATGAGTAGAGAAAACCAAGCCATGTCCTTTACAATGAAATAAACTTCGGCTTTCAAACTGGGGAGGGCAAAAGAAAAATGGCTGATTCAGTATTGTTGCTTGTGCTCTGTTAGATCTGTAAAGACCAATGGAGGCTTATTTAAAACCCTGTAGCAGTGGAAGTTGTTCAGATCATTGGATTGTATGGGACATGGAATGTTGTTGAAATTCTGCAGGAACCATCATAGAGAAAACCAGTCCTTGATACACAGGTATTCTGATGCAACCAAATTGGATATTATTGTCTTTTTTTTGTCCTCATGATGCTCCTTTCTGTAGACCTCTTGGTCAGGGATTTGGTGTTTTGGTGGTTATTGTGCCATAGACAGTACAATGGAAATTAATTTTGTAAATATATCAAACATCTGGGTAGCTCCCTTCCTTTTTTTGTATCACTATGAAATTCTTGGTAAGTGAAAAATTTACATTCATTTCAGATTTTTATCTGTCACTCTTGTGTCACTGTCCCTGTATGTTATCTATTTGGGGGCCAAATAGATGTCTATTTTACTGTGTCATTAATATTTAAACATTTCGGTCATTCATTAATGCTTGTTTTTATCAGTGTGGCTCTCTTATAGATGGAGAACAAAAACAATGTAAATAAATGCTAAAAAGATAACAGCGTTCTCAAGCTACAGTTTTTTTTAAATCACTTTATTACATCACATTTGACTATAAGTTTGTTAATGACACTGTACTGTGTTCTCTGCCACATTTCATACATTAGGATTGCACCCTACCACTAGATGGCACTTTTGGCTGCTATTGACCACATTACACAGACTAAGCACTCCAGTTCTATCATGTAGTAATTGACATGGTGTGTAGCACAGGTTTTCTTATTTTACAGTAAAGTGATGGAAACATTCTCTTTATCCAAGGTGGCATGATGGCTTTATGCTTACTTTTGTAGTTCAAGAGATGCCTTTTTAGTCTTGATGCAGATATTTGAGATGGAGGTCACTGATATTTTGTGCTGATATTCAGTATATTTAAATTTGGTCATTTTCATGCCAAAATATTCCAAGTATTATGTGTTTCCCCAGGCATTTTATTCTTGTGAAAAAAAAAAGTTTCAGACTCCAAATTAGTTTGATATATTGGTCTAACTACTTATTTTTAATTTCCCCTAGACTGCAGTGTTTATTCAGATAGATTTCATATAAAAACAAATTGTACTTATTTTTTACTCTTACAGAAATTAAGATGGGGGTCGTGCTGCCAAAGTCAGCTTAATTCTGTGAATCTCATTGCCTGCCCTACCAGTCTTGCCGTCACAACTCTTTGGATCAGAATATCAGGCACAGAAGTGGTTAGTGTGGCCAGACAGTCCCTTCCTGCCCTCATAAAACCCAACCATCTATACATCAGTACAGCTATGTGGCTCCCTGCAGATAAACACACCTGTGACAAGGGCTCTTATTGGATTGGCTGGATTTGTGAAGGATCAGGACTTAGTGAGCACCAGGCAAAGTAACAAGTATGTGAGTGCAATGGAAGATGAACAAGCCAAAGTAGCCAGATGGCCAGAGTCTGGGTCAACCAACCACTCACTGGGTTCACAGGGATGGGCAGGAAGCTCAGCAGATATGTTTGAGGAAACAGCTTAGATGAAATATGGCTCTTATTCTGTAACTGAATTATGTGCATATTGCAGTAAACTGGGTTTAGAAAAAAATCAACTCCCAACTAAAAGAAACTGAATCTAGATTCAAAACTAATCTAAAAAGTCAGAGTTGGCAATTTAAAGGGGCATTATGATAAGGTTATCTTTTATGATTTGTTGACTCCTATA
Source organism: Holocentrus rufus (assembly GCA_900302615.1). NCBI lineage: Eukaryota > Metazoa > Chordata > Actinopteri > Holocentriformes > Holocentridae > Holocentrus > Holocentrus rufus. Next base: position 15,211 of record OMLF01011061.1, read on the forward strand.
GGCAACAAGTGGGAACTGCAACATCAACAGGTCTGGAAAAGCTACAGTGGCTTATAATTCACATAAACAATGCAACTGTTTTTTTCCCCCTGTCCTTGTCCTTGAAATTGTCTGCTCATGTAAATCCAGCTGAAAGTTATAATTGCTTGTGGATTTCACTGGTTTGCTTTATTTGTGAGTGGGGAGAGATTTTAAAGAGGATTTTTTTCACATGATGAGAATGTTGTATGTGTGTATTTATAGGGGGAATATTTATAGTAATGGGCAAATTAATTAAAAGACAAAAGCAGCACCTATGAATGGGGCATTGTAATAGTAATATTAATAGTAAATTTTATTCATCATTAGTATTTGCCAGTGATGCCAGTTTAAGAGTATTTATAAACAAAAACCTTCAGCTTAATAGAAAGTGAATTTAATGTTGCATATTTGCCTCACTGCTGTGATTTTTATAATTCATGGTAGTCATGGCAACCAGACAAGTTAATATTAAACCAGCTGCCAGTCTTTTTTATTCTGATCTGAATGATGACAATTAAATCCACTGAGTTGCCCTGTTTTGCTGTGTTCAGTTGATAAATACCCCTGAAACTAGTTCAAGATGCAGAAGCTGGACTTTTAACTGTCAGAAGTGATCAAATAACTAGATGTCTTGCAGTTCAGAATTGATGTTAAGATTTTATTGGTTACGTTTATAACAATAAATGATTTGGTCCAAGTTTAACTTTCAATGTACAGAGGCTTTGTCGTGATTGTTCAAAAGTCTAGATTACAGACACAAGTGCCTCAAGACAAAAGACAAATGAAGTCTCAGCTAATGCACCATGAAGCCTGGCTCATGCTTCCTGCAAACATGGACGCGATCGGGGCACTGGTTACAAAGTGCATGAGCGTAGTGCACCAGCTGAAGGCACGGATGGCATGTGCAATGCGATGACTGGCAGAGCAGAGAGGTAGGAAAGATGTAGGCAGGGAAGCAAGAACAAAGGAGTTGTTCACTTTGGAAGGAAGAAAGAGAGAAGTAGAAGTATTTTGAGGAGCTGCTTTCTGACAAAAGTATAGCTACCTGTTTTCTGGTGGAAAAAATTAACAGGAATTGGATATCCCCGCTCTGCTTCTTTGTCTTCTTGTTTGGAGGGATTGGATTGTGGTTTTATTCTACAGCACCCTCAAAAGGTTTGACTTTGAGACTTGTGGTCATCACAGTGTAAGAAGAATGAATGCCCAAGAGTCACATACGCAGGTATAGGAGGCTGTGGGCCCTCGGTTGCATCCATGTCCACGGGAAGTAAGCATCCAGCTTAATAGAGACCAACTGAGCCTGTGCAAAAAAGCAAGAGCTAATGAGAAAAGGGCAAGGATGTGTCTGAGTGTATGCCCATCAAGCTTGTTACTAGGGCTTAATGTTTTGAAAGCCAAAAGCAATACTTGTCATCTGAAGTAACTATCTCTGAGCCTTCAATAATTAATTGCTCTCTGTGTAATTGTTGAATATAAGTGCAAAATGGTGTCTTGAAAGAACCTCTTGCTTCTGAGGGACAGACACTAAAACCTAACATTTACTGTTAATGTGTCAGATAGCTGAAAAACATTTTGCTATCAAACTCCAGTGTCACGGCTGTAAATATCTCGATGTGATATCACTTTGTCTGTTTGGCTTGTTATCCAAGAAAATACACCACCAAACAATAAGATAAACCCAGGAATGCAACATTCATCTCAATGAGCTGCTTTTACGTGTTTTTAGTGTTTTATGTCAGATTTTTACAAAGACTTCTTTTCAGTCATGCATGCTTAAACATCATCTCCTGTGGTGTGGCAAAGTTCAAAATTCTGAACACACTGTGACTGTTACTGAATATTGTCTGAAGTCCTGTTCCATTTCACAAATTGCCCTGTTCTGTTTTGACAGAGTTTTCATGAAAATAGCAGTGATTTGGGGAGCACTGTCTCTCTCAAACTCAGATTGCTTTGTTTAGTCACAGTTTAGTGGCAGAGGAGTTTTTCTGTCCCAGCACATGTAATAATGGTCACCACAGCAGGGCTGGCAGGATCCCAAGGACACTGCAGTGGTTGAACTTGAACTGAAAGAGCCACAGAATATTTGTATTATTAGAATTTTCCCCTTATTAATAAGCTAATTTTGGTGGTTAGAGAGACTGTGGTCATGGTTAATCAGTAATCTCAAGATCATTTCAAAGGAAATTTATTTTCATTACAAAACCAACAACAAAAATCATAAATCGCCAGAGACATGCTTAACAGCTCAACCAGTTTTTTTAATAATACAGAAAAAAGGGAAATCACACCGTATGACTTTCCTCTGATTTTCAATGGTCAGAATGAATTTCCTTTGGCACCTTTCAAACCTCTGGGATTTTATGTCTCATAGTTGCCTGCAGAATGTATCGAGATGTTTTTATACCTTTGACATTTAATGTTATTCTTAAAGGCTAAAATTAAACAAGTATTTGGAGAATCCTTTGGCCCTATCTTCTTTCAAAGATATTGCTAGATCTTGAGGTTCTCTCAAACATACCCATAGTTGCTGTGTTTTGTTGTTGAGAGAAAAGATCTCTTACATTTCCACTACTGTGCGCATTTATCATGTTGAAACACAGCAGAACTTCCAACTATCAGAGTCATTTACACATTCATGTGTCAAATTGGTATATGGCTCCTTTAGGGCTGTTACAGAACCAGTTTTATAGACAAACCAAGAGGTTAGAGAGAAAAACAATTTGTGTAACAATTTAATCAAAATAAGATTGCCAGGTGTATTGTATGTACAATTCCTGGTTATTTATGATCTTGAAATGTTTTATTTGATATGCCAAATCTTTTGCTAGTATATTTATCAGTGACACATTTAAAAACAAACAAACAAAAAAAAAAGTATGCAACTTTATCTGACCTGCCCAGAGCCCTCGGTTCAAACTTTACCATCACTATCCCTAAATATTTAAGAACAAAATCCAGTCCAATTTATGGCCTAACAAATATCTCAGAATGGATTTTGAGTAAACTTCATTGGTTTTAAACACATTCAAATCTGTGTGTCAGGAACAGGGTCAGGATGAGAAATACTGAGGAAGCCTTTGCAGGAGAGATACCTTCAAAATGCAATGTGTATCTGGTCAGTATTTTCCTTCTCATTTTCCTGTTTCATCCCTCTAGCCATCATCTACACATACACACATTCATACCTACATATAGAAATACACGCACGCACACACAGTAAAAACACGATGATCAGGAACCCCTCCATTGCATGTCAAAGTTAGTTTGCTGTCAATATAATACACACTAAATAGTACAGAGGTCACAGTAAATTTACAAAAGATAATCCGCCTGAAGCAACTAAAAAAGCACTGTCAGGCTTCCTTTCCAGCATTATTCTCAAATCCACACTTTTTTCAGGCTTTGTTCTCCAAAATGAAAATGTAAAGACCAGTCTTTTCCCCTTCCCTTCCCAAGTTGATATGCAAGAGGAAAGAAACTGCGAAAAACAACTCCACAATAATCCAGGAAGGGCTTCTGTCAACTCCTGTAGTTGTCAGATTCAAGTTCTCAATCCTCAGTAGCAAAGTGGACACTCATTTTACAATTTTGAGTGTTCTCCTTTACCCCAATTTTCCCATCATCATTACAGTCTGTGATCAGAGTTCCTTCAGGTATTGAGGGGAAGAATAAATGTCTTCCAAATGTCACTAGTATACACAGTGTTGTGTTTCCCCCTTTTTAATGACTTCAGCGCATACAGAAGAGACATATTTGTCAGCTCTTTCTTGCATTGGTTTAACTTTTTTATCAAGTAAGGCCATAACGCTGAAAATAATAATAATAATAAAAAAAAGATTAGCAATTCTCTGTGGCATGCTATTGTTGGGTGTTGTCAGATATGCCACAACAGAAGAAGGGGCACCTAAAAACTCAAAACACACAGTTTACCCTCAACCTTAAGGGCCATGTCATGTTTTCAGACATTCACTTACAAATTACAATCTCTGTGTCCTGTCTTACACTTACGCCTGAATTCCACTTCAAGTCAAAGCTCATTTTCATAGAGAAATAAGAAAGAAACACAGTTCATCAATTAATCTAGTTTTGTGCAAAAATAGTAAGCGGCAGATTTGCCTTCACTGCACCCTCCTGTCCCAGGTCCTTTGAGTGAAGTGACAATGATTTAATTTTAACTATTGTTTTACTATGATTAAACATTCACAGAAAGGTGATATGGTCTTAATCAGATTTAGTCTCACTAGTTGGTGTGAAGGTACCTCAGGTAAGAAGTCTCGTCAAGCTGTAGATTAACTAGTTCTCAGCCATTTTGGCTCCATATTCCTGCTAAGTACCTGGTGATTCTACGCCAGCGGATGTTCAGAGTGCTAGGCCACTATGGGGAGGCTTTAGGGAGCATTAGCAGCACTTCCTTTTTGTTCTAGAAAACAGGTTGCAACATGGCACCCATACTATAACCTGGCCAAACTTTCTCTGTCAATGGCTGTGTTTGTGCACAGATTTTTCAATAATATTTTTTCATAGATGATAAAAGCTTCTGCACCAAGTTGCAACATGATTCCTAACACTCAGAAATTACCTACAAACGATACATAGCTTAGTGTCCAAACTAGTCAAGAAAGCTTTTGGGAAGGAATGACCACCTCCTATCAATCTCCAATCAATATACACAACCTGCCACTGCAACTGATTGTTTTGTGTGTCTGTTTTAATCAGTTCTATGATACAACAGTGGTTTAGTGTTTTAAGTGTTGTTACTCATGTCAAACAGTTGCATGGACATTAAAGTCTCATTGATTTTGAGTGAAAAGATGCCAAGAGGATTCGTAATACTCTCAGATTACAACAATGCCAGATTGACTCCACTTAAAACAGAGTTACTGAGTGATGATATTGTTGCTTTTGTCTTACTTTCTGAAATGCTGTACAATTTATTGACTATGGATCTTTCTGAACCAGTAAACTGGCAAATTTTCCAAAACATAAATGAGAAATGCCCCTTAGCCTCTTCTACTGTAAATTTCATCCATGCATATATTCAGCCCATTTGAGGAGTAATCTTGGTGTTGTAATCTACTTCATTGGCGTACTCACTGTCTTGTCTACTAGTTTCAGTTTCCAGTCATTTCCTACATTTCCAAGAATGCCTTTTGACAACACCAGAGAAGGGGGCTGAATTTGTCGATGTCAAAAGTGAGCATGTGAGTTTATAAATGTAACTGGCTAACTAGCTGGTTTGTGACCATTGGGGTGTGTCCATGATCACAGCAACACTCCTTAATCAAAACACTACATATCTCCTGGCTGCACTGGATCCTGGTCTATTGAGGCTGCTGTCAGTAGAGAAATTGGTTCTTAATCGTGGATTTCTTTCTTTATAAGTGTTGGATGTTCGTGCATAATGGTGGCCCTAGAAAGATAAAAGACAGTATAGATAGCTGAAAGATTTTCTGCTATGAACATTTTAGTTGTGCTGGAAAAATGTCAACGTGACGTCAAATATTCTGTTTAGCCAGTTATCCACAGAATAAGACACAAAATGGTCCCAGAAATGCAAGATATATCATCAATAGCTGTCATCAATAGATATTGATATATCATCAGTAGCTTTTTTGTTGTTGTTGAATCATTATTTTAGGGTGGATTTTTCCTTTAAGCATCAATTTTTTGATGAAATCTGGTGTCTTTGCACTTTACCACTTCAGCCTGTTAGCTTGTGGTGGATAAAGAGATTTTATTAGACATGCATTTGTTTCCCAGCAGCAGCAACAAATTATGTAATAAAGCGTGTGGCAAGTATGTTATCTCTTGCATAATGCGGTAAACATACTTACAGCTTGATTCAAAACTGACTGAAAAGGTAATGTCAGCATAGGTATGACTAAGGAGAGTCTACAGGTTGTATGCTAGCATCGACCTTGCTGTTGTGATCTAGACTTCTCTTTCTTTGTCTCTAGGGGAGAAGGTATGTGCTGTGCTTTGGTCCTGTATTTTCATATTTCACTTGAGTTCTACTATTTTTCACATATGCCAAGTGTAACTTCAAAGTTAAAAGTTGTTTTACAACTCTGTGTTGCCTTTCATACAAGTGATCATAGAACAAGAATCAAAGACAATAATGAGACTGAATCACTGGACAGAAAAAGCCTTTGGGCCAACTGCATAAATGATGTGGTTTGTTATATATTGAGAAACCTCTGTTATACTATTAGCTTATAGCTGATCACACAGTGAATATCCACATACTTCCTTTATCTCATTTTCAAAAATCAAATCTTCCATTTGTCAACCCAAACTTATGCAGATTAGTTAATTTTCTGCTCAGTCATTTCCCATTGTCTCCAAGTGTTACAAAGAATTAAAACTATTTGTATGAATAGCTTCTTATGGCCTATTTGATCAATTTAGAGAAGGAACAGTACACATGCAAATCCATAATATTATTTTTTGCTGCCACCTCTGAAGGACAGTAGTTTGCTTTAGTTACCATCAGTACGGAGTAAAATTTTAAATAAAAAATAATCAGTATGAAGGATTATCTCAAGATAGACAAATGTGAACCAGAGCAATGTAATTAAGTAAAACCAGGAAACCAGATGTACATCACTTCCCATTATATTTGCTGTCACTGATGCCTTTGATTCAAGCAGACAAAGGAAAAAGTAATGATATGGTCCTCGTTAAGTGGAGTGCCTTCATAGATCCACTATTTTAGATTTGGAGAAGCATGATGATCAATACAAACTTTATTTCAATTTAGTTCACCCTTGGGCCCAGGGACCCTGGCATGAATTTCATAAGCCTGGCATATTCAGATTGCCTTTATTTACTTTTCTGAGTTCAGTAATATTTATGGAGCAATTAAGAACAAATACAGTTTGATTTTTAAATAATTTCTGGATTATTGCTAGGCCAGAACTTGATGCAATCTAATATAAAGTGATACTAAATATAGTCCATATAATTCAATGTATTTCTGATAGTTTTATTTAAATCAATGTCTTAGACGTTTATGTTCTCATTTGTCAGGTATTAAATAAGCAGTGGTACTAAAAAAAAAAAGGGAAGTGCAAAAGTCTACATTTCGAAAATCTATTATTCTTAGTCTCCTCTGAATTTGTTGAATTAATAGCAACCCAATTGGGCAATTACTAATGGGTACTGGGTAAGGTATGGCTATCCAGTGGCTCTATGAAAACATGCAGCTAGCACATTAACATCACTTGAGAATGTATCCGTTTTGATGAAAATCATTTTTTAAAACATTCATCGTTAATACAAACTACAATCTTGCTGTGCAAACTAATCCAGCATGTCAGTTAAATAATAGCACAGCCGCTAAAGAATCTAGGGACTGGAAAAGTTTCCAAGCAGCGTTTAAAGTCTCGCTTAATATAAATACTGTTGTTTTTTCGCCTTTGTTTTGTCACCATTCCAGATCAAACAGATTTGTGTCAATCCCGGGACTCTTAGATGATTCATCAAATATTTAGTGATCCCTTACTGAGCAGCATTTAATTTGTTGGTGGCTGTTTCTCTGGCTTGGTTTACACACTGATTGCATGATTTTTCTGTGAAAGTATTTTTCCCCAGTTGTCAAAAGTACAAATAAAACTTCTAACTTCCTGTATACTATTGTTTTAGGCAAAAAGGGTAGTAAAATGGAGAGACATGCTTACCATTCCAGTGTTTTTACCCTTAGACTCACAAGTTTACACCCACTATTTAAAAGAATCTTGCATTGAATCAAAGGCCACAATAACTTAAATAATTTTTCCAACAGCAATCTCTCTGCCGCCCCCTCATTTTTCTTCATGTTCAGATCAGCATCACTGCTCACATGACACAATAAGGCTCTCGTGGCAGATGAGGTTTAGTCCTGCAGCAGGCTGGTAGGTGGGACAAGAGCCCTTTCTTCAGGTCTTTGTTGAGGAAGAAGCAAACAATAGGGTTGACCCCAGCTTGGGCAAAGCTCATCCACACAGTGGTGGAGAGGTACCGGTGGGGTATTGTGCAGGCCTTAACAAATACCCGCCAATAGCAAGCCACTATGTACGGAGACCAGAGCACCAGGAAAAGCAGGGTGATCACGTAGAACATCCTGCCAAGCTGCTTCTCCGCTTTGAACTCCTCCATGCCCAGTAGGCGCCGGTTCTGGTTGTGCAAGTTCTGCCGGATTCCCAGCAGAGTGGGTGGCATCGGGCCCCGGCCGAAGCCCGCGATCCAGTTGGCTGCCGCTTGACCCGTGGCTCCCGGCCCATGGAAGGTCCAGTTCTGACTGATGGCTGGCACCATCTGGACCGGCTTCATCTTACGGTGCTTGTACTCAAAGAGAAGTAGCTTCATGTAGACTACATGTGTGGCCAGAATGAGCACAGCCAACATGAGCATGAAGCCTAGTGTATCATTAGCCTTGAAGTAGCGATGCTCAAAGATGCATTGGTCTTCTTCGCGAATGAATTTGTAGGTGCCCACATCAAAAACAGGCGGGAAAGCCATTGCCACTGACAGTGTCCACACCATGCACACCACAGCTACGCATGTCCAGAATGTCATGCGTTTTGAGTAAAAGCGGTGATGGGCAATGGCCATGTATCGTGTCACACTGATGCAAAAAAGCATGAAGGCGGCATGGAAGCAGAAGAGCACTGCCATGAAGGCCACCACCTTGCAGCTCAGCACACTGTAGGTCCAGGCAGAGCCATTCTTAATAGACACCAGCACAAAGGGGAAGCAGACGGCTGAACGAATGGTGTCAGCGAGGCACAGGTCCAACAGGAAGTAGTAAGGTGCCTTGTGCAGGGCCCGGTCCCTTAGCACTAGTAGAGACACCACTAAGTTTCCCACCAGGCTAATGCAGATGATCAGCCCCAGTAGCACCAGTTTAAGATAGGTAGAGACAGCTGAGGAAGGACTCCCAGCTACCATGCCTCCTGTGGTGGCCACCACTGCTCCCATGGGCCCACCTGGCCCTTCACTGCTCTCATTTCCATTTGCCATCCCGTATGCCCCCCCTCCCATACCACACTTTCTGTTATCACCAAAGCCACCACTCCCCCACCGCCTCCTCCTTCAACTGGACTTTCCTTCGTCCTCGTGGTTGCTTCCCCTCTGGAGTTCACATGGAACGGGAACACTTCAATCCGCATTGCCCCATTTCGAGCAAGGTTCCTTTTTTGGTGTAGTATTCTGTCTCACTTTCTGGTCTTCTCCAAGAGCCTGAAAACAATCAGACAAGAATGGCTATTAGGAAACTGGCCTCTGGTAGAAGTGATAAAAACTGATTTTTTAGTGTCTAGTACAAAACAAGGAAAATTTGCAAAATGAGTATTTCTATGACATCTTGTGCCGTGTTGCCTTGAATACAGTAGCCACCAGAATACCCCCCACCTTCTGACTGAGCAATAAGCTAATAGCTTATTTTTAATATAGGGGAAACAAATGATGATAACTGCACTAATGAATACAAATAGTGAGTACTGCTTGAAACAAGTTTTATTGTCATCAAAATGTACTCATAATGCTGTGTGATTCAGAGTTTGACAGCAGAAATCAAAAGTGAAGGCAATACATTGTTTGCATACCACCATAACCAGTAAGTAAGCAAGCAAGCCAAAAATCTTAAACAGGTTAAGATGTCATAACTAGATAAGAAAAAAAATCTTTCCCAGTTAAAACATTAACACCTTTCAACCAGGTTGATGATATTAATATAACAAGTGTAGCCAGTGTATACAGCTATCATGGTTAAATAATGACACTGAAAAATACAGGAACACTTAGTGACACCAAAGAAAAAATCCATTATAGTAAATGCATTTTTTTTTCAATTTATTATCCATTAACCTTGGAGAAGCTGCAAAGCTTTTGTGCACTTAAAGCCCTTGACTACAATATTCACCTGACATACACTGAGACAGTGAGACAATGTGTCTTTGATTCGTTCCTCCTGAGAATATTTAACACCCCACTAAGGCAATCAATGGTTGGACCACCAGGTGAACCAGGGGTTGATATGACATCTGCTGTAGCATGCTGTGGAAACATCTTCTTCCCCCAAGCACCAATCAGATCAGCTGGTTTCTCCACACGCTACATGGCATCCCAGTGACTAGTCTGTCACTGCTATTACCCTGCTTGTTGCTAGGATACAACATCTTACTTGTGTGTGTGTGTGTGTGTGTGTGTGTGTGTGTGTACATGTGTACATGTGCAAGGGAGAAAGAGGGCATGCTAGGGTACTGCAACGTTTTTGAGTGTGTGTGTGTGAGGATGGAAGGATGGGGATTTTGTGTGGTCCAACCCTATTACCCAAGGGTGGAGGGAATCCCAAAATACTATGCAGTTATTTTTTCTATCCTTAAACTAATATTCTGTGACATTACCATATACGTTTATAGTTATGTACATAACTATACTAGTGAGTCAGCCTATAACCAGCTCCTGAAAGCTTCTGCATTTGCTCTTCTAAATGCAGGGTATATTGTAGCTTTTTACTGGGAAAAATCCTCGGTGCACTGAAATAATGTGTTTCATCTTCACGATTTGTTTGAATTAAATAGAAGAATTCTGTAGTTAGTGTAACCAGTGGTAGCCACCATGGCTGAATGGAGAAAGACAAGAGCACCACCTACAGAAACTCAAACTTTATAAACAGAAAATCCAAAGAAAAAGAAACATGATAATCACTCAGATGAGGGCAAAGGTGCTAAAAAGGAAACAACCCTCTCGAAACCAAAATTAGCCTGAACACTCTTGTTGCCTTTCTAAGATGAGCAGGTGCAGATCTGGTGCTTTTTCTTTTCTACTGGTTGGATTCACTGTTGTTTATTAGTTACAGTCGACATTAAGTGCCTTTATTATTATGTTTCTGTAGATGTGGTTACATTCACAGAAAGATTCCACCCTTACCCCTTCTATCATTAGTCTGTGATGTTCAGTGCATTCCAGGGGTTCTTTTCTCAAAGTGCTGTAATTTAATACTTTGCAGTCACTTGTCACTTTCCCTTAACCTATTTCATCCACTTCTGGTTCAGTTAGTGATTTCCTGCAGTCCCAGAATGCCTTTCAACAACTCTCAGAGAACTTGGCTGTATTTGTTGCCTTCAGCTGTTGGTTTTTCGTGTAGGTGGAGAGAGCAGTAATGATACTCATAGCAATACGGCAGTTTTCAGTTGAGAAAAGGTGAGATTCATCCCTTAACTCAAAACACAATGTCTTGTGGCTGCATTGCATCCTGGTCTCTTGAGTGCAGAAATTGGTATCTCTGCCTCCTCTACAATGGATTTCTCCTTGTATGATTATTGGTGCAAAAGTAAGACTAGGAAGAAGCACATGCTCTTTGATTCTTAGATACTGATACCAACACCTGGCTTTTATCATGGATGGGAACAAATAAGAGTCCACTGTAACTGCACTTGAAATATTTCTGACATCATGCTGTCTGCAATTGGTACCATTTATCCAGTGGAATAAGAAAAATACACCACCAAAGAACAAAATGGGTCCAGGAATGCAAAGCACATCACCAACAGCTGTTTACAACAGTGTTAAAGAGTAAATAAACAACAACAAAAAATCTCTCTCATGATGTCGCCATAGGTGGTGTGACCATCCATGATGACATCACTTGCCACCAAAACAAGGCACCCTACTTGTAACCAGTAGAGGTCAGGCTTCACAGAGATTTTGATTGAGGTTTAGTTACTTTTTAAAGTGCTATAAATGTATATTTACACTTAAAGATTTTTCATATAGTCGCTTCACAAGTCTCAGTATAACAGTCCATGCTGTTTGTATGGGGGTGTGTCAGCTGCTCTCAGTCCAGTGACTTTATTGGTGACACTGTTGCAAAGTTATCGCTGCAAATTGCAGTGCAAAACAGCAATGACTGCTCATCACCAAAGGTGATGCCAAAATCAAGAATAACAAGAGTGTCACAGATTATCAGTTTGGTTTAAGACTGACAAAGGTAAGAGCTGTTACTCAACAACGTGACACTTAGTACTGAGATGATTATGGTGTTGGAGAGACCAGCTTTCTGTTTCATTGTAAGCATGCATACATATTTGTGTCATTGTAATTCCGATGACTTGTTGCTGAGCTAAAGGACCATTCTGCATAGAGTTTAGTGTATATTTCTGTAGGCATGTAGGCACATTTACAGATATTAGGGAAAATGGATATGAATGGATACTAACATGCATATTTCTAGTTGTCATACCAAAGTAACCATGTGAGTGCCACCATATGAGTCTTTTTTCAAATAATTGGATACTACCTGACATGTGAGACTTACACTCTGGTTTATATGCGTGTTGATTAATGATCGAAAACCCAAGAGCCCACACCACTGGGTGTTGAGATTTCAAAGTAAATTTCTCCAACACTGTGAATACAATGTCCTGATCCTTTCAATTACCTTTCATTCACATTCTGCCTTTAAATGCCAGCATTTTTAGAATTATATATATAAAAAAATACAACTTGGATAATAAATACAGACAGTTTTAAGTGTCTGTAACTGTGTAACTTCCCTCCAACAATATACCCTCGTTAGCACCTCAACAACAGACTACAGAGCACTGGTCTCAACTCTGTTCTTCCAGCAGCTCCTCAATTAATGCATGGCTCTTTCATCAAACCACTGAGACAGAGCACCATCAAAAATTTCACACAGGGCTGCTCACATGCCCTCAAAATAATAGTGAGATGAACATGATGAAAACTTTATCGTTAAGGGGAACTAGGGCAGGATGGGAAATAACACAAAAATAACCAGTAGAAATGACAGTTTACTTTGTCTTTGTGACTTGCTGACACACTTTGCTCAGCCAGCCGTCCACTGGAAGCCACAGTGTCAAGCAGGTGAAAAATGAATATGGCAAATGATGCTTCTAAGTCAACCAGCTTGTGTGTTAGATAAAGCTGTGCGTTAGTGAGGGTCTGAGGAATGAGGGAGCCAAGGCCAAACCATCTTGAACAGGACTGGAAGTATGCTGAAAAAAAACTACTGCATGATATTTACTTAAAAAACTTATGTAACAATTTCACACAGAAATGCTTAGTTGAATTAACTGAGCATATTTTCAAGTTTACTTGGCATCAGACAGTGACTGTGCTTCTCTCCTCAGCCATGCCCATCACACGTTGACTGTTAAAGTAGATTTCACTTCCTTTTTTCAGTGTTTAAGACTCATGCACAAAAATTAGAAAAACACTGTAAAAAACAAGTATTGCAATAAATTAAATGTGATCAATTTAAGTAAAAACAAGGAAATTATATTTTAAGATAAGATAGATAAGATAAGATAGTCCAATTTGATTTATAGAGTAAATAAGCTTTTTTTTACTATAGGTTGATTTTGTTAATTTTAAGGTTAATTTTCCATACCTTTATCAAATGTGGTGTGCAAACTGAAATTTGATATCCATTTCAACATTAACCCTGGAGATGGCATGTGGATAGGGATAGATAAAGGAGACAAAGAAAAAGATGATGATGAAGACATAGCTGTTAGCAGCAATGTGGCAGCTGGGAACAGCTTAGCAGCAGGAGTTATGAGAATAAAGAGATGGAAAACAATTTACAGTAGCTGGTTATAGGACCATGAGCAGACCCTGAACTGAAAAAGCCTTTCAGAAGTAGGTTACCCTTGAGGTTGTTCAGTGTTATGAACAAGAGTTTGGAAACTGACCACCAGGGGCAGATCTGAAGATGGGATTCTTTCAAGTAATACTGTTCATCTGGACAAAATGTGAAAGTGTTTCAATTATTTTCACTGGCAAGATACCAATGTTCCCCCAAGTCCCACTGAGTGCAACAGTTTCCAAAAAATAGAAAATAAAAAAATAAAAGAACTTTGCAAGAGTAGAATGTTAGCTGTGCAGGACTGAAACAAAGTAGCTACACAGGACAAGGCAAATGGAAAATACTGCAGATGGAACATTTCATTGCAACATATTGGTTAGGCTGCCTTCAACTGGCTATTGTGAATTGATCAACCAGAAGGGAAGGCTCTCATCCATCCTACAAGCAGTTATGGATGACCTGTAACATAATAAGTTGGTTACATGTGCAAGAAATGCAACTAAGGTGTTCACACCCTACTTTGTGTCTGTAATTAGAGTCACTATACTATTATTAATGCTTACTTCATGCAAGAGCATGATCTTGTTAATATGTTCAGCATATTTCAGCAAAGGAGGAAGGAGTCCATATAAGACGTGCATTTTAGCAGCAATTATTATCCATAGTTAACATCAGGTGATATAGTGTGGATTTAATCCTCACACTGTATTTTGTAATTCAGTCTTCAATGTAATTGTGGCATCATGCCTTTCTTAAGCTGGTGGGTGTGCAGTTGGGATGCCTCAAAATACACTTGTTTCTAAGGTCTTGTTTTACCTTTGCCATTTCATTTATTGTAGAGATTTATAATACCTATTCTTAAGAATTGATATATTAAGTTTAACAAACCTAATACTATTTGGAAGAATGTCATTATTACAATAGCTAATAGCTAACACCCTACACCCCTGACTATTAAATGGTACGGGAACTCTGGACATTATGGTAATGGAACAGACTTTCTCTGTATACCTGCCTTAAAATGAAGAACAGGGGGTGTATTCACAAAGCAGCTTAACTCTAAAAGTAGCTCCTAAATCGCTGACTTAGGAACTACTCCTAAAAATAATGGGCGTGTAAGTCATAACTTCAGGACTAATACTCAAGATGGATGCTGCAGGTAATCTTCCTTGTAATTGGGTCAACATTCTTAAAACTTTTATTAGCTGGGTTTCCATCTACAACATGTACAAATTTAGAATTTGTATATGTTGAAAACCTGAATGGTAACACTGGAAATCTGCAAAAATTCTCAGAATTAACATAAAAGTTTGTATGCTTGGCTTAGGTGGATAAGTTGGTGAATCAAATATGAAAAAATTTGACTAATGCTGATAGCAACACTTAATTCACAATAATGATGACGTAGCGGGGACCTATGTCGTGTGTTTCCACTCAATCATACAACAAACATCACTGCTCTGGACTATCAGCCAGGGTAAACTATGGCATAGCTCTGGCGTACTAAAGTGCCCCTTTTGAGATAATTCGTATGATGTAGTTGATTGAACCTCGCATGAGTTTGCATGAAAAAAATACCATTATTATTGTTGTTACATTTCAACAGTCTTTATGGTCACACAAATTCTGTTTCCTCTGGCATGCGTCAGGCTGCCACTCCTCCCTGCTTTACTGCTACACACACAAACCTGTTGCAATGCGAACTCCATGTACAGATAATAAAATTTATCTATCAATCACTCAATTCACTGACAGAGAGCAATCCCCTATCAGCCAACCATTGTGGGCATAATAAGCAAGCTCATTCATGAAACACAACATCATCCATATCAAGGAGGTCAACCCCACCATTCACCTTAGCTTAAGAGTTCTCCCACTTCCTTAGTAAACGCTGATAGCACCTTTGCAGCTTTGTGAATATGTTTTAAGAGGGTACTCTTAGCTAGGAACTTACAGTGCTACTTATGAGAACTCATGGTGGTAAGGTAAAATATTAAAATTTGCAAATACAACCCCAAATGTACAAATGTAAAACATTTTTAAATATAAAATATAAATGTATTTCAATCCACAGACATTTCAAAAGTGTAGGACACAATTAGTTTAATTGAAGCTGTCTACTAATTTAAACTATCACTGCCATCCATCTATTCATAAAATGAAAATAAATTCTTTGTCTCAGCAAGAAAGACAAGCCATAAAGCTACCAGTCTTATCATCATCATACATTCATGTATATTTTTAGCGAGACGTGTAATGTAGAATAAAGCATTGAACTTATAATTGAGAAAAGATAATTACAAGGCAGCTTCATTCTAACTTCTGGACTTAATGTACTTTATTTCATACAACTATTTAGCACAATCGTACAATTATCAGATATATCAAACATTTTCAAAGTCAAAGATTTGTTCAGTGTATTATGTGCAGTTTTGGGAGGAATAAAGGAACACCCATCCTCCAAATCATCATAACTAGCTGTCATTTCCCCTCATTGTTTTATCTTTGGTTGTAACAGTCCCAAATTTGTTTCAGGGGGAAGGGTAAGCCAGACTGTGCAAAGTCTTATTTTCTTGTATATGAAGGCTTCTTCATTTTTATTTTATTGGGATGTGTGTTGGTAGGTAGTAGATATAATTTGTCTCTCACGTTCTGTGAAATTTTGTTGATAAATGACTGTTGGCATTTTAATTAAAGTAAGTAAAATATTACAGTTGTTTGGATTGAACAGACAACTGATGCACAACAACCTTAGTGCATAAACATTCTCATACTGATTTCATGTCTCTGGTGCCATCAGTAAGTGCATAGACTGGATTCTTTGCTAAAACCCATTTTTAAGGGTTGATAGTTATAATTAATTGATATCCCTAAGCCAGCAGGGAACTAAATGTTTTGAAGGTTTTTGAATGAGTTTAAAAATGGAATGTAAAAATTGAATAATTTCACAACATTTTTGAAATTGTAACTTTGAAGTTGTATGTCGTTGAGTTCTGTGGCTCATAGAGTTCATCTTCCTGAATATAAATAGCTGGAGATGACATCATTGGTCATTTATTTTGTATTTGCAGAGTTTAGACCTTACGTCAATATTTGATGTTTATTTTTTTAATCTGATTTTTTAAAAATCATATTTATTTACATTTTACAAACTGTTTTCACATGATCGGTCAGCCTGCTGTTTTGGTTACAGGGTCACAGCTACAAGTGGCTTGTAACACACAAACTGAAGTCTAGTATTTCCATGATTTCCCCACTTTCTCCTTGCTGCATAACATTAAAAATGAAATTAGGCAATAAAATCATGTGTTCCATTAGAATCCATTTGGCCAAAAATATTTTCAGTGTAAAATGTTTGGTTATGCTTGTATTCAAACTAGCCAACAGCACTTTTACCACATTTGTTCTAGATGCTCTATGGAGAGTGTCTGGAACATGTTTAAGACATGGTCATACTGCCAACTGGTACTGTGTAACATGACTCCATAACCCAGATGAATAGAATAACTATTCATTACTGGAAAAAAGTCCTGGATTCCAATTATAAGCGAATAAAGACTATAAATTGGAAAATAAAAATAGAGATTTTTAAATTATTGCTCCACTAATAAAAAAATGTCCATGCCTGGTGACTAAACAGACAAGGAATCTACTCATTCAAAACATCTGAGACAACAGTCACCCAAGCCCCATTGGTCAGTTCAAAAAATGAAACAAGTTGCCTGGGTCAACCACCATGTTTAACAGCCAGCAGGAGATACCAATGGGGAGAGCAAGATTAATGTATTTATCGAGGATGCTGACACAGTGTCTTCCCCACTGAACATATAAAGAACAACAATGCTGTGTGGGGAAAAAAATCCTCAAAAACAACTTCGCAGCAGTCTAATGGGACTTTGTTTCCAAATGCTCAGCCATAACTTTGTTTCTTCCACTCAAATCCATGAAGCAAGTTATCCACACAGAAAATGAACATCAGAATCGAAGAGAAAAATCTCTGCCAAATAACTGTGTCTGACTGCATATTCCACTTCTGAAAAACACTGCAGTAAGAATCTAACAGCAAGTCTAACAAAAAGTTATTAGCCTTTTTATTCAGCCTTGGCATGGCATCAAAGGCCGGTGGGTTGATGGGCTAAGACACAATAACACAACTGTTGAGATTTTCAACCAAGAATTCAAACAGTGGGGCTAAATAGTGCTGCATGGATTCCAGAGTATCCAAGAAGGTAGGTCTTGGGGTTATAGCAAATTTTTCTTTTTTCTCCTGGGATATTTCCTGATATATCGTACATGTGTTGTGTGCCTTAAATAAATCTGAAATACGTTTTGCTGAATATTTAAATAGATTATTGGCATTGGTAGTATACTTGCACACCCACTTTCCTGCTATTAATTAAGACACCTATTGCCAATTATGCCATCATGTGGTAGCTAATGCTGTGTAAATGTTCTGATGAAAACTCTAGGTTGAAACATATAGGTGTAGTCCATAAAATAAGTGATTTTCAGCTTTTGCTGCAAAGAAGTGTGCTTTAGACTGTTGTTTTGAGTAGATCAACCTCCTTGAGCCTTCTACAGTGTTTTATGTCTTTGCCTTTTACAGGACCATACCTGTGGTTTTGAATGTTTGGCTCATTTAGACACAGTTTACCCACATTGTACATTTCAACAAACCATTCTGCAAAACATACAGGAGTATTGCAGATTGAACACCATATAATCAAAATCCCTTGATTTTCTAATTTGAATTTTTGGTTGAAACACCTGCATTATAATGTTCTGATTCTGTGGCTAACACAGTCATTGCCATTCATCAACCATGGAATTGGTAATTTGCTGTGTAAAGCAAACTTTTCCTTAGGGACTATTTTCCAGGGGAGATACCTTTTACAAGAACAAATCGGCAGCATAAGTGGGTGAACAATTAAAAAATATTTCAAAGTAAATTACTTGTCTTCTCTATGGGACTCTTTGTCATCAAACTCAAGGTCTGACACAATTTCCAAAGTTTCTGCAGCTCTTGCCAGATTATCTTCTATCAACTTCCTAGGGGGAGCTGTGCGTTTCTGTATAAAATGTCGGAAAACGGATTAGCGAGTTTACAACACACTCGTGACCACTTTGATCAACACATAACACTTTCAAATTCACAATATCATAATATTTTCATTGTCCTCATGGCATTGGTGCTTCTTGTCTTCTTAGTTTAGTTTAGTTAGTTTCTTAGGTTTACTGACAACAACTCTTGAATTTGATGCTTTGTCAGTTGAAACTGACCGTAGACTACTGTTGTATCACCCTGAATGTACCACCAGGAAAGCTTTCAGTTTCCTTCAAATTACTCCACCTACTTGCGAGTTCTCAACCATCTGTATTACTGTGATGGAAGACTGGTGTGGAGAAAGTTTGAAGTCTCTGAAAGCTAATTTTCAAATCGTACTGGAATGAATGGACTCCAGGGGCCTGATAAAAGGTGGGAAAAATTATACTGGAGTTCAAAAATATGACTGCTTGCTTTGGGAAACGATTAGCAGAAACTTTGTGTATATACATTTTGTTAATATTAGGCTAGCTATGTAAAATCCTTTAAATGGTCCTTTAAAATGGAAGCAAGCTATGGCTAAATTCTCTGACTAAAGCTGCTGATCAAGCACCTATGCCAAAAAAAAGACCATTGTGTTGCTGAAGCTGTTTTGAGGTGTATATCACCAATTTGCACAGGCCTCTGTGGACAATATTCACGGCTGCTAACACCCTATGCTTTTCAAACAATACTGAAACAGCTGATGCTCTTTGAGGCAGTTAAAATTGCAGGCAGACAAGCTGCCACAGTTACTGTAGCTGTCCCTTTGTAAGTGAGAACATGCTGCCTTGTTGCCACATCTTTGGTTTCCAAGCACATTGTCTTCACTGATGAAAACATTGCACAAAGATGACATTTAAAGTATTATTGGGATAAAGCCACAAAGAAAGATATAAACAGGTGGTGAATGGTCAGTGACTCACTGTCTAAGGCATTCTGTCTTGCCATCTACACAGATGTACAGGACTAATCTCAGTGTAGCCCAAAAGTAAGTGAGTTTGGCAAGTGAATCCTTACTTAAATACATGATTACACTTAAGGTGTCAGTGATACCAGTCAAGCTATGGATATGGTGTTGTGAATTTTGTTGAGGTATATATGTTAACATACAGTGCACAATATTTACACGCACAGTAACACACAATAACTCAGGATGTATTTTAAGGAACCACATCTGCCTATATATGGTCCCATAGATGACAGCACTAGTCAAAAAAGAAACTACAAAGAATTCCAAGGAGCTGTCTTAAGGTGTCAAAGACACAATTGTGAGGTAGAGGTCTGAGCAAAAGTACAAAACAATTCTAAAGGGCTGGTATTGACAAGAGCATAGTAGCCTCCATCATTAGGAAAGGGAAAACAAATTAGCCAGACTGGTCATTTGACTAAATTAAGTAACTGGGCAAGAAGGACCTGCTCAGAGAAAAGACCAAGAAGCCATTCTGACTAAACTACAGAGCTCCTTGACTGCGATTAATTACCTTGCTGGAAGAACAACCATCAGAGCAGCACTTCACAAATCTGCGCTTCATGGCAGAGCGGCCAGAAGGAAGCCACTTATGAAATAAAAGGCACGTAACAGCAGCCTGGACCTAGTAAAAAGGCAGAATGGATAAACACTTTTGTGGTCTCATGAAACCAAAACTGAACTCTTCAGCTGCAGTGCAAAGCACTATGTTTGGTGGAAACCTTCGAACAGCATCCCTACCATGAAACATGGTGGTGGCAGCATTATGCTGTGGAGGCTTCTCCACAGCAGGGAGTTGAATACTAGTAAGTAACAATGAGGAACAATGAATGGAGCCAAATGCAGGGATATTTTTGCCGAGAATGTGTTTGACGAGAATGTGAGTAGCCCAGTGGGCTAGGCCTCCCATCCAGCTATAGCTGGATGGTGTTGTCCAAGAGTGTGACTAGGAGCAGGCTAGCCTCATATTGTGGAAGACTTTAATTTAGTTTGGGGTGATGATTTGTGTTCAAACAGGACAATGACCCTAAAGCCTTTTGACAGATCCCTCGCAACAAGAAGATACATTGTCATGCAACCCCCACATTTATGAATTTGTTGAAGATGCCATGTCATTGTTGTCGTTGTCATTTCCATGGTAACAAGAGATGTTAGGCCATTGGGTTTCTTCAAGTGAGGGGAAAAAGTTTATGAGGCTCCTCATAAACTTAAAGTTCTGCAGATTTTTCCATTTGTGTTTATATTCCAGGAAACTGATATTCAATGTTGGTAATTTCTTGCCAAGAGTTGGCTGCTATTTGTGCATCTCTGTTGTTTGCACGAGGTGCCATATGAATGATATTTTCTTACTTCAGCCAGTGTTTCCTCTGTTCCTTCCATGTTGTTGCTGGTTACCTACCATTTGTGTAAGTGCCAAGCATCACCAAGAAATGTGCAATCACACTGCTTGACAGTCTTGACGGTCAATACGACATTACTAAAATTCTCTATGTACACGACAGCAACAAATATGCCTTGCTACATTTTTTATTTGTTTATTCATTAATTTATTAATTTGAGATTGCGGCATTTATTTTGAGACAGCTGACCAGAGTATCAAGCTATGCTTTAAGAATACAGCTAAATCACTGGAATGCCTTCAAAGCACAAATGTAATAGTTAGTTGGCTCTGTTCATAAAATTTCCCTTTACTCTTGAGAAAATACAGAGCAAAATACAAACAAAAAAATCATTAAACACGTGCAGCCTCTTGATTTTATGTATGCACTCAAGTATATCTGATGATGAACTTCATTGTTTGTAAATGAGATGTGTGTGCCGGTTGCTGTTGATTAGCATATGTAGAGAGCCTGGCAAGCCCATTGTCAGCACACCCAGGTGTGCTGACTTAAGAATCATGTGCAAATACAAAATTTTAATGGAAAGGTGGGAAAAAAACATGCCAAAGAGATTCTAGGGGAAAAACATCAAACTTTGAAATGAAAGATGTCAGAAGTCAGTGAAAAAAGTGTAAGCAGTGGAATGACATCAACTGACATGGACATCTTGGAGGAAATTAAAAATAAACGGTTTGACTTAAAGTTAGAATCTAAAAAGCAATGTAAATTGAAATAGGTGCATTCTATTAGCTTCAGTTGTAGGCCAGGGCACTGTCAAACTACTTGATTTGGACAAAAGGATTAGAGAAATAACAGGAGACTCTGCAGTGTCAAGGGTCTGGTCATCAGCAGAGCTGAACACTAATTTAATTCAAGCAGCATCTCCATCAGATGGTAAACCTAGATCTTAGCCTATAATAATATTCATTTTAACTGTAGTGCTTGACAAGAGCTTTGTGCCAGCAGCATTCAAGTACATTTACTGCCCCTAAAGCAAACCTATGGTGCAGTCCTGTGTCAGAGCATACATGATCATGACATTCAGTCACTATTGCTCTTAAGGGGTCTGAAGATCGGTCAGAGCATGCCCTCAATCACCTACAGAGAAATAATTTACTGTAGCCTTGAAACGCTGTTTAATGTAACTAATATTCAATCACTTGCCGATGTGTCTTAAGCAGCACAATGGTCAAAATGCATACCCACCCTGCTGTTTTGCAGCATGAACAAGACGTGAGTGGTTTAGGGGTTTTAGGTTGGCATGAAAAATTAATTGCATGTTTATGGAGTGTTACTGTTTGTGATTTAAATAATCAAAGCCTTTTGGAAATCTCCTTATTCTACTGCAGAATATAAGAATTTGATATATTATGATGCCAGCTTAATGATACCATCCACCATATTTGGGAGCATGTGGCTCAGGGATGGCTTTGATATGCTGGCCCAGTATGTCCCTCTTGAACATCCAGGTGGCCAGGAAGGTGAGAACACTTTGATAAGTCTATGGATGGGACATTTTTCTTCTCCTGCTCAGTTGTAGCTCTCTGGTGTTACGGGAGCAGAGAATTACCCTCCTAAAAGTGCATTATGTGTCATTCATTGCTCTCTGATAATTAGCACAGCCCTAGAAATTGTGTTCTGTCCTGCTCTAATAACAAATACGGCATTTTTGAATTTGGCCGCACATTCATGGGTTTTATATCCTAATTAATTACTCTTATCAATCAGCTAAACCTGACTTTTCAGTTGAATAGAACTGATTATCATGCCTATGAATTCGTCCCTATGGCTTTGTCAATATGGTTATTATCAGTAGACTATTTAGTGACAGTGACACACAATGCAGTGACACACATTTTGTTGTAAATGTGAGGGCTGTGACTACTTACATTAAGAATACAAGTTTTCAAGTAGCTAGGTTCAGCAAATCTGTCCTCATGCATGCTTCCAAAATTGTGTAGTTTAGATTTTGTACCAAATAACTGAATGGGAAAAAACACAAGGCCAGTGCCACATGGCTTGAAGTTGGTTAAGGCCAAAAGCACATTACACGACCAAATGTTGCAGGACATCGCACATCTGCTGAGCTACTGAATCCCATTTTGCATCAAAATAGTGCACACACCTTAGGATGAG
The DNA here is from genome assembly GCA_900302615.1 of Holocentrus rufus. Taxonomy (NCBI): domain Eukaryota; kingdom Metazoa; phylum Chordata; class Actinopteri; order Holocentriformes; family Holocentridae; genus Holocentrus; species Holocentrus rufus. The sequence continues at coordinate 38,391 of OMLF01011061.1, forward strand.
GCAACAGCACAAGTTTGCACGTTAAAAGACTGAACTACAAGGGATTGCATAGCCTCGAGTGAGCCCAACTTCAAATAGAGTTGACGAAACGTCTCGCAGGTCTGGCCTCAAAGGACTTAACCCTGTAAGACTGAATGCCAAATGGGTCAATGGGACATTTGCTTGTTAGCAACCAATACATTTTTGTTTGTACCGCAATGTTAATTTGCACATGCATAAGTGCAGATGAAAAGAAAATGATAACGACTAGGGTTTGTTGCATCTACATGGTTAGGCTGGTCAGAATTACAAAGAGAACTGGGGATGTGACAGGTTTCATAATAAAAGGTGCAGTTGTGCCCACTGTATTTGTCTGCTCATTGCACCCTTTCACACTAGAAGTACAATGCTAAGAATTTCAAACTTATTGGAAAAGGATCCGGGTGTCCCAGATGGTCCCAGACTACATTGGGAGATTGGGAAGTGACGTGCTAACCTCACAATATGCAAGCAAGTGACATGCTGACCTCACAATATGCCAGCAAATCCCTGGCGTTTTTACTCCAATCTCAACAATTGGTCTGGGACCCTCTGAGATGCCTAAATTGGCTGTGATATCATATGGTGTCTGCCTGCCCTATGTGAGGAGAGGGGTGGACCCACAACCTTGGAAGTGGCTTCCATTCAGTCAACTATGGGAACAAATGGCCCTTGTGCTGACAAAACAGACTTGAAATCTTGTGTTTTGTCATATTTGTAGAACTTATTACTACTTAACCCAAAGGAGGACTTCACATCATTTATAGACTTCAGAAATCTGACGTCAGACTAGTGCTGGATATAAAGGGTGAGGGGGTGAAAATCATTGCAGCTACTTTGGAAACAGCTAGCTCATTTAATGTGGCTTTTGCAACTAAGCACCAAGTGATTTGATTGGTCTAGGCCAACATGGTGCTGCATTGCTTCGAAGGATATGTAGTTTCTAGCACTGACACCAAATAGATGCACATTCTTGTACCTTTCATTGTTTTGGAGAACATCTTGGGGTTTTTTTGTTGCTGTTGTACTTAATATGTTTACACCCTAATGAAGAAACCAGCTTGGGCACACTGAGCAAAACTAGAGAAACCATAAGACAACGTAAATGCTTACAGGAGTTTCCCTTGGGGATTTACTGCGCGCACTAGCTGGGTGGAGCAAATGTGCCCGCTCTCTACATGTTTAAATTGTCACATCGGTCTCATTTTCATTCTCAGTTGCATTACAAAGCTTAAATAGCCTTATATTACTTGAAACTTGCACACGCCCTGTAAGCCCAGCTTTGGTGTTGACAAGGAAACACTGCTAAATAGGTATAATATCTATAGTAGACATTTCTGGAACATTTATTTTCAACCAGTCATACAGTAATATGCAGCTGACTACTACAGTGAGATATATGGCATCTCTAAGATGACATGGTGTGTTTCAAAATTTGTCAGTTGTGAAGAAAATAATTTCTCGACCATTTTGACTTTATGTTCATAATCTTCTGCTCTCTGCAACACATTAGTTTAAATCATGAAATCATTCATCAAAATATCTTCTAAAACATTATTTATGTCCAGAAATGCTACAACATGTCCAGCTCTGATTCAGTGGAAGGTAGGCTATTAAATACCCTGAATGTGTAGACATCTGGTTATATTTGCTGATTCTACTGAGGATACTGTTTAAACAGTCTAACCCTTGAGCAATAAGAAAATCATTAGTATAACCCAGTATCAAAAAGACTCCCCGACTTGCCAAAGGAACAGAAGCAGGGATGAGGCCTACATTAACAGTGTGAGACATGGTGTTGAATAGTTCTAGCATAGTAATAGTGGACGTTTCCACAGGCTGCAAGCTATCGGGAAGTGTGAGAGGGCTGTGGATCCTGAAGGAGGGGCTTGGAGAGCTGGAAGTTGGTTGGTGGTGGAGGGCAGAGTCACTGTCAGGAACTGGGTAGCAACAGCAGTCCTACACCGCTGGCTTGGTGTCGGTGGGAGGAGGCGACCAACCTAACAGGATGAAATGTAGACTGAGTCCCTCACTGACAGCAGAGCCCAGCATCAGGCTGGCCAGTCCTCCCCACATGTAGCCTACAGGTTTCATTAGGGCTGGAAAGCCACCAATGGTGCAATGCCGACATTTAAGTGCTGTGATGGGAGTGATGGGCTGAAAATCAGACAGCAGATAAATTCCCCCGGGAGGTGGCGCTATGCTCTCTAAGAGGCACATTAAACCAAATCATGTAAACTCAGTTGACTCCGACATGGCGTTGTACATGTCAGCTGTCCCGGTGCTGAGCAAGGCCCTGCAGCTGGTCCAAACTCAGGCACTGCCATCAATACAATACAGCTTCATACTAATCAGCCATATGCTGCTCTTCCCATCCAACTGCGGGGCCTGGGAACAAATGCATCAGCTGTATCCGAGCTGCTCTCCAATGACATTCACCCAGTGATGGATGCACCAAATATGAAGATTTGCCTTTGTTCTGTATAATGCGAGCCGTCACTACAACCCTATAGAGCCTAAATAAAGCTGCGATGTGCACGCAGCCTGGTAGTCTGGGCCTGCTGTGGTATGCGGTAGGAGACTGCTATAAAGACAACAGCAGAGGAAAACCTCAGCAAGAGCTTTCACACTATAACAAATGTCATGCAGGAAATGAGACGACAGCGTGACATTTTGCGGTCCAGGACCTGTAGGCAATACAAAATGGTTGTCATGTTATGCTGCTTACCTGCAGTTGGCTGCTTGTCCTCCAGACAAAGGCTGGAGACTGTGGTAGGCCGTCTGTTGCAGTCCACATTAAATATAGGCTACAGCCATTCACCTGGCATTTTCAACAGAAGGCTGACTGGAATGGTGATTATCGGTAACATGGACCACAGGGGACGGGGACAGTATACATAGAAGATGAATGCAATTATCTGAAAACAACAGAATAAGTAGGCGAAATAAATGAATAAAAACAGAGCACATAAGGGGCTGACGACTGTGTAAACCGTCAAAATCTCGAGGATCAGATATTTTCTCAAGCCTGTTGCAGACTCCTAAAAAACAAAGAGTTTAAAGAAGCAAAAGCAGCGTTTCCTCTTTTTTCTTGTGCATGTCATGTCTCCAGGTTTTACATAGAAGCTCCTATACTGGTCGCCAATAAATCCCAGTTCCAGTGACAGCGGAGAACATGGGTTCATTCCAATTCATGCGATTCCTTGGCGTATCTCAACACTTATTTTCCCTCTTGATGTCACCCAATGCATTATATCCTATGGCACGATTCGTAAATTCATGTTTTTTTTAGGAAATGACAGTGATCTGACAGACATCACCGGGATCTCCTGGGCTATGGGTTTATGAAAAGGCTGTCGATCCACACTTCTTTTGCATTACTCCATTCAAGCCAAGGAAACCCTCATCTTTGTTCATTAAATCCGTTTGCGTGTCCAGGAACAAGCGGCTTCTGGTGGCAGGACACTGTCATAAAAAAAAAAAAATGAAAAGGAAAAAAAATCAGCTTGGTATTTAGGCTAGAAAGCCCCATTCGTTTTGAGGCTGCTGGATGATACTAAGGCCAGTCCACATCGCGTCCTGCAGCACGTCAGCGCTCGGTCATTTTTATAAATAATATGTAATACAATAATATGGCAATATCCGAAATGAGATGCCTGCTCCGATGGTGGTGCTGGCAGGTGGAAGTTCGGCTATTTCCGGAATGGACAGGCACGAATCGGGATGTTTCGGGAAACGCTGCGTCCCACTGATGGAGACTGGACAGCTGAACTGGGCACCCTGGTGTTACTGGGGAAGTCCGGTGATTCCTGCTGATTCGACAGTGATTTTAACCCCGTCTGAAAATCCATAATTTATAAAGTAAATCATTATCTGCCATATACTGGTGAAGTCCGTTTCATAATAATTGGGGAAAATGGAGTGGAATAAACCATTTTTGAGATTTTGTATCACCATGGCGAAATCCTATTTCAAACAATAATTGCTGCGCATATATATATTTTAATTATAGTTAAATAATAATAATAATAATAATAATAATAATAATAATAATAATGGGAACACCCATTAAAAAGTCAGTTCTGTGGCTCAACTCGCCCTGTCACATTTTACCCCGAATCATTTTGACAAAACTGTTTCACACAGCAACTCAGGTACACAGTAAGTTGTGCTGCATTTATGACCTAATATTGTACCTTAGACAATTTTAAGATAATATATGAAAATGAATCATGGTATCTTAACATCTTAACATTTTATATGGTTGCCGAAATACAAGGGGTTGCTGCTCATTTAACCATTTAACCATTTAACCCTCTATCACTGCTGATGGGAATAGACAAAATGCCCTAATGCACTTTGAACCATTTTCTTTCTTTTGTGATTTCTCCATCTTACCAATGTTTCCTCTCTAGATCATTGTTATTTCTCCATCTTTTGATTTGTTGTTGAAAGAGATCATTTATTATTCTTTTTATTAATGTTGTGGGTGTTATGATTTTTTTCCCTTCCTTGCCATTTGGCAAAAGAACCACTTAAGTTGTGGATGTGATGCATCATAGCAGTCCACTCATATGCCTCATCACAGAAAAATAACTTGTCAAGGTTCCAACTCACAGGGGTTTTAAGAAATCTCTTATTTCTGTCGCCCTCTGTTGGCGACCATGGAAGTGCAACAACAATGACAAGTCTCTGACACAGCTTATGGTGGCCATAATGGGCACAAACTGTAAAATCACATCTCCAAATGTGGAGTAATGAACTAGCAAATTAGAGCAGAGTTCCGAAAGAAACATGTAGTGAAGATATAATAGTTCACCATGCAACCGACTATAATGCTATTGCTCTGTCATTCACATTTTGGCCTTGAGAACAGGGCCTTTTAGCCTTTATCTGTAGCTGACTTATGTGTACACATAAGTATTTGTTCACGTGTACCATAATGGATGGGAAATTTACTGTCAAAACTGAATAGGAGCCAGAAAGTGACTTTTGAAAACTAGAAATCTAACCACCTAACCAAGTAATCATTGAGTCATTGGTACTGATCAATAACTCTGTCAGCCCCTGCACAAATATTATTTTTTGGTATAGGACAGTAAAAATTTTACTTAATGCCTCTTTAACTACAGTTTTATTTCACCATGTTTAAGGCTTTCCCATAATATGAATAGTTCATGTTAGTTCAAAATAAAAACAAGACCAATTCAGTGAAACTTGAAGCATGTAGGATATGTCAGTATTGTTGTGATGATGATGAAGATGAAACATATGTCGGCATCTTAATTTTAACGAGGCAGCTGCAGCGGTGGTCCTTGTAGCCTGATGGAAGTCACGCAGGGTGCTTAGATCTCTGTCTGTAGCCCACTGGGCTGGAGGTTTCAGAGGTCACAGAAACATGTGGCAATGGCAATGACATGAAAACCTTCTCAGTGTGGTCTGGATCACTTCCCTCTTGATGCCCAGTCATTTCATTAGCCCCAATCTTTTCTGTGTGGCAAAGCATCATGCCTCAACAGCTGTCTGGTCCGCTGGAAGCTGGCAGAACAGATGGTTTACTAGACACTGCAAATTGTTGACCGGAGACAAAACAGCAATTTTACAAGAATGTGGACTCAAATCATGGACACTAATGGAAGAAATTGCCTTTTGTCTGGAACAAAATGAAGAATGTTTTAAAAAATAAAATTAAATGCAGTGATCGCAAATCTCATAGGTTTTTTACTTGTATTTATGACATGGGCAATACAATTCCTAACATTAGAATGACCACGCCACACTCAATAGACCGCTGTGAGGTGATATATAAGGTTGGGTTTTTCTGCATACACTATTATGTTGCTATGCTGCTGTACTGTTACAAGGGTAAGTGCTACCCTCTGTTGGTAGAGGTGCAGTAAGGCCTCAAATGTAGTGGATCCTCAGTATCATTGTGAAATTGACTTGTGTATCATTGGTGAAAGTGAACTACTCTTGTGTACCAGTGGCTGTTTTGAGCATAACTGTATAATATATTGTGTTGAGACTGCATAAAACAGGTACAGCCCCTTTACTAACAGTATGACAAACTGATATCACACATTATTCGCTTAGTGATAGTTCTGGTTCTCACTATCCAGTGAAACTACATTACTCACTACGAGATGAAGCACATAAAATGCTGGTGCAGCCTCATGAAAGCATGAATAACACTGACTTGGACCACAGGAGCCTGAAAGACAGCACATTATATGTAGTATCACTACATATGAAGGAGAAAGGAGACAATTTAGTAAGAAGTGTAATACAGAGAGATAAAGCATGCAGAATTTTTTTTCTTTATATATACACGCGCGCGTGTGTGTGTGTGTACACACACACACATAATATATATATATATATATATATATATATATATATATATATATATATTATAATTTATGTCCAAATTATCAAATTGGTAAGGTATTATTAGCCATGGACTTTTGAGTACAGTCAAGGTAGCAGGATGGTAGCAACAATAGTGTATGATGTAATTATAATGAAAAGCCTGTAACAGAACCAGACTGTGACTAAAAACACAGCCTGGTCATCTGAAGTTATGTGGGCTGTTGTGCCAGTGTACAGTAAATGCTACAGAACAAGATTTGCATATTTCGTCCCGTGTCTGATAGTTGGGCAGCATGAGTAATCCACTTGCATACAGCTGTCTTTGTACAAAAGATGTACAGCTGTCATTGTCTGAAAGGTTTGGCTTGACGTAAAGGATACCACAGGAGCCTGTATGAGACCACACATTATGTGAGTACTGATTGTATATCAACCTTGGGCAGATCTAAACTGGGAGACAACTTCAGTCATGCAAACAGCATTATTAAGGAGACCTATCATCTTATACAATAAAGAAAATAAATTGCTTAATCAGACTTCTGCTTTTCTTGCCGTATTGGCAATAGTGACATTATTGTATGTGTGTAAACATTGCCAACTATGAGTAACTGAAAAAACAGGCAACAAAATAGTGAAAGACATTAGAGAGTAAAGTGACGCTTTCTGGCATTACCATGAATGCTTTGGTTTTTTCTAGGTTTAGAATACAAATGAACAAGAAAGACAAAACTTGACTGGTTCCTGTGAAGATACAGGGGCAGTAACAGCAAAAAGCAATACAATAAAGGAAAGAAAAAGTTTTAAAGAATATAAAAAACAATGTAGAAAATGAAAATGCTGTGATGCAATTTATAGAAATGTACTGTATGAATGAAAAAATGTGAAAGCAAAATGAATAACAGTGTCATTAGGATGTGGAAGATGACAGCAGTGGAACCTACAAAAACAAAGACAATGAATGGAAAATATGTATGATATGCACACGTAACAAAAATCGAAATAGATATAAGTAAAACATATCAAAATATCCAGGTACAGCCCTATGCGGTATAACAAATGAGAATAATATAAGAATATGGAGAAAACAAATATGTAAATTTATGGGATGCATATATGGTATTCAAGATTTGCATTGTGTTCACACTATCAGGTCTACATGAAGCCATACACATGTACAGGAAATGTATAGGTGTAAGAAACTATTGACATCATCAAATTTATTCAATTTAGAGACGTACATAGCACGTACAGACGGCGTACATTTAAAAACCTTATCAGAAACACCAGTTAGAGAAATCACATAGAGAAAATGAAAATGCACAGCAACGCATGTTCACTGATATTTTTTATTATCATTGCTTGGACATACTGTAGAGATGGTGGGCACATAGATACATAAATACATACTGACACACAGCGAGGGTTTACAAATGGACAGAACTCTGTGCAGATCTGAGACTATTCCAGTGGATTTTCAGATCAGCTTGGTGTATGTGCTCACATTTTGAGTGAACTGTGGAATATCAGAGGGAAACAAATGAGTACAGGATTTAGATCTTTAAAGAATTTGAATGTACACTCAAAACCTTATGCAGGTCAATATGTTATTAGATTGCCAGTTTTTGGGCTTTTATGTACCCACCTATCTACCTACATTTTCATGAACCGCTTATTAAATGTTACTTTCTGACATTTCTGTACTTTAACACATAGCACACTGGAATAAAGCCATTGTAAAGTTAGAGGTTATCAGATGCAGTAGCTGTTATGACATTTTCAAAACTTCTCATGTAAGGAGATAAAGCACAAAGGTGAACAGATAAAAGGCAGCGACCATCTAATGAAGTCACAAAAAACAGAGGTTACCTAATAAGGGTAATAATGACAAAGTTTTCTAAAGGAAATCGAGATTCGAAAGGACTTGGCTTCCGCTCAGCCTGGGTGGCATCTGTTAGGTAGATGACCTTTGACAACATGAAAAATAACCTCAGAACAAGCTGCTTACACCTGTTCGAATGTCACATGTTGCTGGGCTTCCCCCGCTACCTTATGTTAATACGTCTTCCTCCAAAAAAGTATTGATGCACATTTGAGGATCGCTGTCAACATGACAATCACAGGAGGTGAAGGAGAGGTATAATGTACACAGAATAATAATGCAATACTCTCCTCATTTTGCCACCAAGTTGTTTTGATTTATCATCTAAAGAGCTTGAGTCGGAAATGACACATCCATTTTCACATCCAAATTCCTGTGAAAGTAAAAAGCTGGAATATCATAAGTTATTAGCTGTCTCAAAACTGCTGCTATTCACAAAATAATATGGATGTGGATAGGATCCATTTATACATTCACAGCACTTAATACTGTTTAAATTGATATGTAGGGATTCAGAATTAGATTCTCATTCAAAATCTTTGATTTGAAAACCTAGGTGATAAGCAATTTATTGACAAATAAAACTGAACTGTGAACCGTGTCACTCAATGAATTCACAGAGATCACACAGAGCACAGATGGTAATACATGAATACCTGGTAGAAGAGGTATTTATTCATAACGGAATGCTAATTAATGCTAAATATCTCCATTTTAAATAAATTTCTTATGGCCAGGGTTTTCAATTAATGAGTCAACCTCCTTCCCACCATCATGCAGACATTGGTCTCATAAAATGTTATCAAATATCTCAACTTCCATTACAATGGTATTTCTTTCTTCTTTTTTTTTTTTTGTTTGTCTCTGATTGAATTTTTACCTCCGCCAGTTCATCAAAAACAACCCACACTCTGCTTAAATAAGCTTAGTAAGCACTCGCATCACACACATTTCTCTGGGAAGAAGTGAATCATCGACAATATGATTCTCACAATGAATCATGAACGCTGAAAGGATACCATCAGTTACATGTGCATGTCTCCCAAAAGTTTAGTATCAAAGCGTAATACTCCGATGGTTACAGCTCCTCAGCATGTATTCACGCATGTGTGCATGTGTGATCAGAAAGTAGATGGCACAGAGCGAATTACCTGCTTTGGTTTTCTCACATTGCCGATATTCACACGAGAACGCAATTGTATTGTGACTCACCAAGTGAGAAACCGGCTTACGCAGAATTTCTTTATTCCTGAGCGGCAACACTTTGCATCACACCTTAATTTCACCAGTCATTTGCAAAAACGACAAAGCAATTGTAGTGCACACCAGTACAATTAATGTTGGACAATTTATTAAAACTAAATTCAGAAAACAAATGCCTTTATGAGCTTCAATGATGATTTTACCTCTAAAATTTTTCAGGAACTAAGAAAAATATCTTTGGTTTCAACTTGACTACCATGCAGTTTTCCATTGATCCAATGGAGATTTGAAAGGTTTGCATAAAGACTTGTACAACTTTCTCAATCAATAGAGGACTATGGATTTCTTCAGTAACATTAAAATTGTTAGATTTGGATTCCTTTGGTTTTTACCTTACAGCAATGGTATGTAGTCTACCTTCTCAGTAAATGAGAGACTGCTTTTGAGGAGAGATACAACTAATCAGGAAAATATAGAGAAAATATATATTAGCATACAGTAAAGCTGCTGAACAGTGTAGTAGACTGCAGGATTAATGCAAAGAAGGTTAATGTGGAAAAACAAGTAGAGAGGAAGTCAGTGAAACCAGAAAATCTGTTCCTGTGTATTAGACTTTTTACTTATTCCTATTAACAAAACCTACTTGTCAGTGCTGATTGTACAAAACATTTGTGGTTACTGTGAATGCTGCAGCCTTTTTATATCACCATAAATTCCATAAAGCTAAGACACAGTGTAATGATTGACAGATATAACTTGGCATGGAAACTGAATGGGAACTCATTCTAAAATGATGTGGCCATAATATATGTTTTCTTTTCTTTTTACTCTGTCTGTTCATAAATGAATGCAAAACAGAACAGAAACAACCAGAATAGCAGCAAATTATGTAAAGGTAAAAAAAAGAAAGTTCAAGTGAAATTGATTCATTAAGGAAATACAGTTTTAACATTTATTATTCTATTTTATCAGTTCTTCAAAGTAACCCCATCTGAAGGCAAAAGCTCATAAACAATTACAGTTGATTAGCTAGAACTACAATTTATCTGGTATTAAAATCATCTGTCTGAAATATTCCTCTTCAGCTGTCCAATTTGGGGAGATAAGTTCTGACTGTGATTACTAATGGACCTGGACTCAACTAAAACACATTTGATTTGGAGGGGACACCACAGTGTGTCATTGTTAATGCTTCACCACACTTGTTTGCCAAAAAATGTCGTCATTAGAGTGATAAAAAAAAATGTTGGGAAAAGGAACAGAAGGCGCTCTTCTTTTGTTTGCAAAAGTTGAAAAGGACATTTTTCTACAGCTGTAGCCAAAATAAAAGCATTAACTTCATTCGCGGACAAAAAGAGCGTCTTGGTTTTCCTTGTTCAGAAACAAGTTAAGTTTAAAACAAACATATTTTCACGTGGTCTTTTGGGGTTTTTTTTCCCTTACGAAATGGGCTTAACTTTCCTCTGTCCAGGTATAAATACTGACTGGTTTGTAGCAGGTTCAACGTTTGCTTCCTCTTCCTTTCATACAAGCAGTGGCATCTTCAGGTGAGTGTTGCGAAGACGGCCTCCCTCTAATGGGAAATACAACATAAGGATAATAAACCATTTTGAAATTATACTGAGATAAAGAAATCTACTAATTTTAGATTTAAAAACAAAAGCAAAACAAAACATGCAAAACAGCATAACAGTCACTTACAGAACTAGAGCTATAAATGTGTCCAATAATGTAGATTATATATATATACATTTAAGACAATATATCACATAATTATGCTGTCTTCATCATAGTGATTTATTGTTTTTTGTCATTACTTTTCTTATTGTTTTAGCTGTTCTGCCCATATTTCCTGTGGAATAACACCCCCTCCTCATCATTGTGAAGTGACTCCCTGTAGCTATCTAACAACAGGAAGAGAGACGAAAGCGAGATAGACTATACGGAGGTTTTCAGGTAAGGAGAAATTTTGCTATTTTGCATCCAAATGTACATCAATTGTTGATCATCTATCAGCAATTTGCTAGAACAATGCAATAAAAAAGGCCTTCATAGAAAACCTCAGGAAGTGTTAGCTGGGAGCATACAGTGACAATTGCTGGCATACGTTTTGAAATTGAACGCTTCAAGTCTCAGTCCATATTGTACAGTGCACACTGTGTGTGTCCCATTACTTTCAGTTCAGCAACTTATCATGAAACATAATGCATGGAGGCATTGCAAAAATCTTGAGTAGATGGGGGTCACATACTCTGATTTTGCCCTATAAAAAGTTATTTTTGGAATTTGAGAGATGGGTTATAGCGTTTAACCACTATTTTAATAAAAAAAACTAATACTCAAATGGAGGCAAAAGCGTAACCCTTTCGCAGCATAACATGGTAATGAGGGTCATGAGTCTCAATTTAATTTACAGTGAAATACTGAAAATAGGCCACGTGACAGGTGATTTTTAGCTTTACACATATGTGAAAGATGTTTTTTTATTTATTTATCCTTTTTTTAAGAAGAAGAAATGTCAAAAACAGAGGTTTTCCTTTAAAACACCAAGGGGTCAAGGAATGTTCTATTAAACTCAAACTCAGATTAGTATCAACAGTGAAAATGAAGTTGCGTAAGCTTATTCACTCAGCCACGAGTTACAGTTTGATCATTTCTGGATATAAAAACAGTTTTGAACTGTGACGGTGTATCCATACTTTACAGGCAAAAATAGCCTTCATTTTGACTGAATGATGAGAATGGTATACTGATGGCTGCGCTTCATTTTTTCTGATTATAAAGGGACATTCACTCAAAAAGTATACAGCCTCGTACATATGGGAAATTTGGTTATGTGGCAAAGCAATTTCAAAGTGGATTTGCTTCAGAGTTTTGTCTGAGTTTTATGCAAAGTATTGTATTTTGAAAAAGTGGCAATATGTTTAAGTATAAAATTCAAATAACTAATCATTGAAATTTATATTAGCAGTTAAGCATTTGCTTGGTGCTCTGATCAACAGAGATTTTACTGAGAACTCTTTGTCTCTGTGCTAAAGCAGAACAAACAAATCGGATCACCAACATTGCTTGCAACAACTGTACAGGGCTGAAACCATCACATCCTGACAATCACTAAATCAAATACCTGCTGCCTCTTCTGTGATCATGTGTAACAGAAAGGTGCTGGGTATAGAGGAACTGTTTTAAAAAGGCATGAACATTTTCAGTGAAAAGTTCAGTTCAACTCCAGTTTGTGAGATTTTAAAGAAAAAAAAACAACAGCTTTTCTGATACTTACTGTGAAGAAAATAGAAGACACACTTTAGACTGATTTTTCTTTTCCTGTCCAATGTCTCCATTAACTGGCATAGTAAAAATTAAACAACTAAAACAGCTCTGAAAGTGTATTATCTGTATTTTCCAATGTAGTAATCAGAGTGGGTGATAGTTTATAACGTCATCCATAAGTAAACTAAATGCCCCATCGTGCGTATATTATGTATTTAAGTATTTTCAGTATTAGTTAATTTACAGAGTGAGTCAAGTGATAAAGTGACAAAGTGACAGTGATACAATAACATTGTCTGTTATGAAGATATGCAGAATCAACCTGAAATTAAAATGAAAACAGTATTCTTCAAAACCCTGAACTTTAACATGAAAAGGAACGTTGAGTCACAGATAAGATAATTGACACCACTGACGGAGATGGACGTTCTGTTTTACTCTTTTATTGTGGAATACAGATGAGTACTTGTTTGTCAATCTGTCAATCAGTGATGAAAATCATCCTTCAAGGAAATATAATGTCACATGTTGATATATTATGATGTATACTGAGTAATACATTTACACTCACAAATTCAACTGAATTTAGAGAAATTTTACCCCATGTTTTGGTGATTTAGTGCTGCCGTAGTCACTAGATTTCAAATTTCTTTTGGTAAAGACTCACCCAGGGTCACCCAAGCTTTAGCATAGCGCCCCCTTTCCAGCAGTTGTGGGGAGATGGGCATTTCGGCAGCTCCAGCAGAAAAGTGCATAAGCAGTTGCCAGTGACATAAAGTATATTTGTCGCTATGAAACATGATCTCATTAACACTAAGTCCTCATACGTATAATTTTTAGTGTTTCCATACAGTATAAATGTGTAATTTGAAGTAAGAGCTGGTCATGCAAGGAACGTTGTTCGATACACAGTTAAGAGCTGTGAGTACAGTACAGTGAGTGTGTGGTGAGTTTCACCCTAACCTGAAAGTAAATTCTTAACTGCCAGCAGGTTTACCATTATTATACAGGTCAGGTACATGGTGAGGGGAAATATAATAATAAGCACACTGCCCACAATCAACAAGTATTGTACACTATGACTCATATGTCCCTGTCGCCTTACACTTATTATTACACTCACTACAATACTGAACTGTAACAATGGAGTTTGGTTTGTTCAGATGATCAGTCTTGGTTGGAAATATGCAGTGGTGGCGGTTGGATTTCATCTACATACCCAGATGAAAGCACTAGCTAAAGGTTAGTGTACTAAAACTTGCACTTGTTAAGAGTATGTAAAATTCCAGACGGCTTATCACCTTAAATCACTAAGTGTGGCTGTAACAGGGAAAAGTGTCTCATCCACCTACAGTAACTGAGACACTATAGATTCACTCCGATTGGCCAAATTTAATTTCGGTGTTGGCATGGTCACCCGAGGAGGGAATCTTTTCCACACTGGAAGTGACACATCTAAACTCACAGGATACTTCCAGTGTTGATCTTTTCCTGCCTTTCCCTAATGTTTTAAATCACTGTAGGTTGTTTCCAGTGCTTTTATAAATTAGGCTTTCAATTACAATATCCATGTTTTTCCCTCCAAAACAATTTTTTTAATAATAAGAATAAGAATAATTATTATCTTCTATTTGCTATAGTTAGTCAAATTAAACAAAAGTTAAATATAGACCTTAAACAATTATGGCTAAAAATTGCTGCCGCATAATTATTATATCATTATATTTACTTTTAAAAACTACTGACTGAGTGAAAAATAGCAAATGTCTTGTGAAAAGTAGCCATGGCTGTATTTGCTGGACCCCGTGAATTGGAATATTTAGTTGTTACTCCAAGGAAGCTCCACTATCTTATTTCTGAGAAAAGTCAGTAAGTCAGTGAGTGACGTACCAGTTTGTCAGGTTTCCGGCAATGACCTAAGGTGTTGTGAGACTTTATGGGAGCAAAGGAAATGAGCACAAACTCAACTCACACTGGACTTACCCTTTAAGAGTGAAATCTATTTTCTCTCCAATATTACAGAGATGGCTACCTGAAGCTGTCAGTCAGTACAGTCACCCATCTCTGCAGCTTATGATGCTGCTCTGTTGAATTATAATACACAGAATTACGTCCCCCTGTAAAACTAATCCTGTCTGAATAGGGCTTATGTCTCTTAAACAGCAAAGTCTTTCATTGGACTCTTTCATAGCTTTGTTTTCCTTTATCATAAAGTATCATAGACATTTTACTGAAGTCTTCAAAGTAGCCTCTTCCTGTAATTTGATGCTACCAGTTTTATTTGTCGGACCCCTGAGAGGGGGGAAGGCCTAGAAACTGGTATGTCACTGACTGACTTACTGACGTACTGGCTGACATTTTTCAGAATTAACGTGGTGGAGCCACCTAGTGACCTCTTGTAGTAAACATGACTTTAACTGGCCTTCACCCTCATCTAGCCTTCTGCCTCGGCGTTATGGCTGGGATTGGACAAGGGCCTGGAAAGGCTTGTTGCTTTTGAATCCTGTGGTGTCTGTTGCTGGTTTAGCGATAGAAGCACTGCCAGCGGTCATTTTTGGGGACATTTAGACATTGAACAAACATATATCTACCACAGACATAAGTCTACAAGTCTTAAAAATTTTGAAATAAAACCATCAGTAAATAGATTATTGATTTTCAAACAAAGTAATTTTTTTGAATTGTTAAAGCATTATATATTGACAAACTGTAAATGTATATATCCTGCTTTATTATCATAACAATTTGCTCTCATCATGCCACTTAAAAGCAGATTACTCACAAGAATGATAGCCTAAAAAACATGATTCAGTCTAGACAACCTTCCTCAGACCAGACCAACACGTCAAAATGGTAAAATAAAATGAATAAAATGTATCTGCATTTGAAAATATTTCCTCTTTGAAAGGTTACTCAGGTTACATTTACGTCTCATGTTTTTTTCTCATGCCCACAACTGCATCATAGATGCATGACAAAGATATGAAATCATGATTCTCCTACACACATTGATTTCAAAGTATCAATGTAATTGGGATGTGAGATATTTCAGATATGGAAGTTATGAGTAATAACCCACATGTTGGTAGTAGTACCAGTATGAAGCATCCGCAACTTTCCATACTGTAATGTGGCTGATCGCAATATCCAAACAGGAAGTACTGTTTGTGACACATTTGTTGACTCTCAAAAATACGTTCTAGTTTAAGCAGTGTACGTGTCTATCTTTGAAGTGTTCTCTACTGGAGGCATAGAAAGTTTTCCTCAGCTGAACAACCACGTAGTTGGATCGAATCATTAATCTCAGTCTTTCACTTTAATAGTCTGTGATCAGAGCTTTTCATGACTTTGTTAAAACAAATACTTTGATTTTGATGGGATTCTTACAGAGGAGATAAGACTGAATTGGAGAACATAAGTCAAAATGAGAGATCAAAGTGAAAAGAAAAAAAATGGCACAGCGCTCTCACTTTCTACTGAATTCCTGTTTCTGTGGGTGTGTATCTGCATAACACACGCGGTGGTCGCTGTTTGGTTTTTGTATAGGTGCACGCTTCCCTACTGCCTTGAAGAAATCTCTGATCTGATAAGAAGATAGCTGAAACAAAAGTTTTTGCAGCTACACTTCACTTACAGAGTATTTTTCAAAGTATTCTAAGAGTATGAACAATTGCTTTCAGTGCCACATATCTAATGGTATATGTTAATAAGATTTATTGTAATAATGTCTTCTAAAGGGTCACACCCTAATCTGACAAAAAATATGTCATCATAGCTGCAGGCCATAAGTAAACTCACTCATTCTACTCATCTTAAAGGGCAGAGCCCAGCTGCACCACATTAGCAGTTACACCCTGGAAATTTGAAAGAATTAATGAGGGGGGTGGTTCAAAGTAGTTTCACTTGACTAACTGGCTGGAAAATAATGACAGCACAATATCCAATAATACGATCTGTTGATTCCAGGAACTATGTTATCTGATTAGGAAATACCATCAGGTTTAGCATCTTTGACAAACATAAATTTTAGTGGTTACAGGACGCATAACATCGTGTACTGTGCTGCATGAAAGTAGAGCAGCATGCTCTCCTCCTCCTACTGACGGCTACACCGATGCTATCAGTGTGTGTGCGCGTGTGAGTGTGTGTGCTTGTGTCAGTGCACCTGTGCACAACCACAGCCTCTCTGTCAAACAGCAATGTTTTCTCCAGTAAAGGAATTGAAGACTTCAACATTTACTGCTGGCTTTGAACACACTGTAGTGCAACGGGTATTGTTCATTATAGATTAGGCTTAAGGATGCTATAGTTTAGGGTTTGGAGGATCATTTTCAAAACATCATGTTTCTCAGTTGGCCCACAGGAGGAATGCTGCCTTAGCTTTTGGAAGTTGGGGTACTTAGACTCAAGACCAATGAAGAAAAGAGGGTGGCAAGATGATTATGACATAGAAAACATTTGATTATATAAAAATGTTATTATTTTTTTTTTTACATCTTTTCTACATTTTTTTCCCTGTGAAATACTGAGTAATTTAAAAATTGGAGGCCTCCTTTGATAAGTAAATAAATAAAACAACCTGAAAATGGAGCTGTTCTCCAGTCGGAATGTGCAGCCTGTGACAGAGGTCATGAGTCGGCATCGATTCGTTTGAAGGGGTCACAAGTGAAAAAGATTAACAACCATTGAAGAAGATTACAGCAAACACAAAAACAAAAAAGCAAAAACTGTCCATTTGAGTGATCATCACATAAAAGGAGCCTGATCTAATTCAGACTGAAATAAACTCTACGCTCAGTTTTTCAATCCAAAAAGTCTTTCTTTGGCAGAGAGGTTTGAGTCTGTCCTCCCATATTAAACTGCCAGGCACCTCCTTTAATACACAACAAAATCCATGTAGCATTTATTTATAATGCACAACTATAGTGTAGCTCTCATTTGTGACTCTGTCATTTATCTATATACCTCTTTGTTTGGTTGACTTAAAAGCAACCACAAGAACATTGTGTTACACTTGAGTCGTGTTGCAAGCTTTGCATTGCTCTTCATCACAATCATTTCTTGAGAAAATAGAAAAGCTAAGGCAGAAGCACTGAATACTGTGAAACTTAATGTTGACACTAAAAGTTGAAATTAAAAGTTTGTACACTGTAATCACCACTCTGTTCTGTTCTAGAAAAGATAAATTATTCCATTACCACTGTTTACCACTTACTACTACTTTAGCAGTCTAAATGCTTTTTAATTCACCCTCTGGCGGACATATTGGAGGTCCACAGCTCTTGGTCAGCTGTTGCTAACAACTGACTTTGTTAAACTTACATCATAGACATCTCAATAATACAGTTTTTAGCTAACTAATCATTTTATCTTTTAATTTTGTGTTTACAAAATGTTTGTTAGCTACTTAAAGGTGCACTATGAAAAATTACCAAGGCTCGATTGAAGTGAGGACCCTTTAGACTCAACTGATACACATGGAAACTATAGTTGACCTGAAGATGAGAACTGTGTAGATTCGACCATCAAATTATGTGCTTTTTCCTAATTTTTTTTGTCATTTGAGTCCAAAGGGCCCTCATTTCAGTTGACTTTTTACAAAATGCACCTTTAACCATAATTTCTGGTCAGATAGCCATCACTGTCATGTAAACACAGCATGATTTGCATAATACCTAATTTATAGTAAAAGCAATCATTATACGTGGCTAGTAGTCACACAGGGGACTTCTTGCCAGGCAGCAGCCTTTTACAAGGCTGCCCATTGCTGGCACACCTTTATTGCAAGTAATGAGCGAACTGCACAATATGGTGGTCCTGAGCTAGTGAAGAACTTGGAAACCACACACTGTGCTCACTTAATATAACTCTGAATTTCTTGATAATTAAAACTAAACTTGATTTGTTCAGTGAATGATCTTTAATAATGTTCCACAGGAGTAAAAGGGAAGTATTGAATCTTGCGTCTGTTACGATGGACCAGCTAATTATCAATGTGTGAAGTTGTGGTTATCTGGAAGAACACAGACAACAACAAATATAAAATTAGTACAACCATTGCAATAATCAATAAAGATAAACTATTACAATAATTGACCATTCTTGCTGGTCACAGTCAATTACACAACATTGCAAGCAGTTCCTAAAGTGTCTTTACCGCTATTAGCGATCCACAGCACGTGTTCTATTTGGCTGCAGATAATAGCATGTATTTACATTACTCAAAAGGACTTTTGCATTCCCAGCTAATTAAATTTGTAACAATTTGTAACAAACACGCTCCGAATTACATTTAAGTAATTAGTAATTATATAAAGGCCATTAACTATCCAAGCCTATCACAATAATACAATTAGGGTTAATTATCTATAGGTGAACCATATTGATATAAACAACCTGCACTCAAAATTAACACTTACAGTTTCATTGAAGCACAAGTTGAAAGGGATCACCTGTTGTAGCGCCGGTACGCTAACAGGACTCATCGAGGGAACAGCCTGAACTTGCACAGTTATGCAACAGTCTTTAGGTCCGTTTGATTAGTGTGTCTAGATTGCCCTCAGGTGAGTGGGGCAGGGAAATTTGCACCTCATTAATCGAAAATAATGGTGAATAGTTAAAGTGAGGGAGGAGTGAAAGTGAGCATGATGTCACCTATTGGGTTCTTAGTGGTCGTTTTGAAGTCTGGAGATTGTGTTTAATGCTACCATGTTGTCACTTTTTGGAGCCAAAGAAGCCAGAATGAGGCAAAGGGTGGAGCCAAAGGTAGAGCAATGCATAAGTGACCTGTCAATCAGTAAGCAAACACAACCTGATAGTACAGTTCTGTTTTTTGCTTTGTAAAGCTAAGATTTTAAGACTTTCTGGTAGTACTGAAGGTTATATTTCATTCACAAGTGGAGTCAGGCCTTTTCAAATCTTCATGTCATTTGAATAAATCCCTTCTCTTGTCACATATTACTGGTCTATGCCAATATATGTGAATATGCTAGCCAGTGCAAAAGAATGAATAACAACTACAGCATCAGCTGTGGGAATCAGGGTCAAGTCACATGTTCCAACAAAAAGATGGACATGTAGGACAACAGGCAACAGAAAGAGTGACTGAATAGAAAACAGAGATACACGAGCCACTGAAAGATGGTAGAATGTTAAAATAATTATGATACATTTACAAATGCTTTTGACAAAGACATGTCGAAACACGTAAAGCTTGTTTGTCATGTAAACGAATGTTGCAGTTCATTCTGGGGAGTTGCTGCCCTTCCCTTCTTTATGGGATTTCCTCTTGATTCTACATTTACAATTGTGTAATCATTTACAATTTATAATAATTATTAAAAAAAGAAATAGCTGACATCTGTTTTCTGTTTCTGCAGAGATGCCAGAGACTGCTATCGAGAGTTTGAGGTGTGGCAAACAGCCCCAAGGAAAACCAAAAAATGAAAAGGGCAAACAGCCAGAAGAGCTATGTCCTCTTCCTCATGCTCCTCCTCCCTCTCCCTCTCCTTCTCCTGAATCCAGGGAACCAGTACCACAGACCACCTCTGGAAGCCAGGTATGAGTTATTATATGGATGATTCATACTTTGTAGTGGCAGGTTCCCAAACACAGATAAAATGCACAAATGTAATGCTTCATATTTTAAAAGTAGCATTTTGTTTTGATGGAAATTTCCTGTTCTTTCCTGTTCTGACACTTGACACTAATGTTTACTGATACATATTTGGTTAACACAGGCACACACAAGGGGAATTTATTACCGCACACAGTAGACAGTGAATTTACATGGAAGTCATGTAAAGGTTACAGTATGTGTGTTCAGGTTGAGTTACTGCTAATGAACAGAAACATGCCTACATCTTAGAATCTGATGATTACCAAGTAACTCATTTCTTCTTCCTGTTCCTGACAGTGACGTTGTTTTTAGCACAAATATTTCAAGTGTCATAAGATCAAAGCAAAAAAATTGTCACAAGCTCAAACAATATGAACCAACTGAAAAATTCTAATTCAAAATCATACTCACTGGACTGTTGTGTCAACCTCTGTGTAAAACTCTTAGAGTAACACAAAGGCTAGACACCTGTGTATTTTAGCAAACATTTTTCCAAACTAGCTTTAATGTTAAGTGTTTCATGGACAAATATTTCTTTCAAGTACTGTATATGGGCTTGACATTTACAGGTAATCCCTGTAACGGCTGGTAGTACCTTGATGTCCTCATCTCTCCACCAGTGTCTTCTACAACAGGTAAGACAGCTTGAATGTCTGTAGCTGCTTTGAAAATAAAAATAAAAAATAAGTGTTTACATGATTAGTACCTCTTGATCAGTGGGCTGTTGCAGTAAAACTGCAAATTTGCCTAATAAAGCTTTAGTGTTTAAAGTGTTTAAATAGAAGTTGGACTGTTTTCAAGAAGTTCTTACTGGAAATGTTAAGGTTAAACTACCTAGTTTTCTGTTCAACATGACAGTTGATTCATTCAAAGCTTTATTTAAGCCTCGAAAATCATTGCAGTTCCCCTCATTTGCAATGATGTCAAGACACAAAGTAACACGCGGAGTTAAACAAATCAAAAAGACAATACTCAGCGAAAACAATTGCACACTGAGATGAAGTGGTTTGAGATCACTGTCTTGAATTGTCCAGGGTTAGATAGAGAGTCGATCTTGAGGATGTGTTATAGCTGATTCCATGTGTTTGGTGCACAAAGCTAAAGGCAGATTTTCCAAGTTCAGAATAAACCCGCGGGACTTGAGGTAAAGGACAGTGACTAGATTGAATTTGGCAGGGTCTTGTGGTCCAGTCTAGCATAGATGTTATATAGGGTGGTGAATGTCTAATAAAGGATTTATGGGTGAAAAGATGTTTATCATGCCTCTGTGTCAGAAGGACCAACCAACTTTGTTATACAGAATAAAATGGTGAGTGTTATAAGGATCTCCGGTAATTAATTCGAGGGCAGAATGATGAACTGAGTCTAGGGGACTCTAGGGGAGTCTAGGGATGTCTGTAGATATATCACCATGATCTAGGACTGATGGAAAGACTGCCTCAACTAGACTCTTCCTATAATTCAGAGGCAAGCTGGATCTGTTTCTGAACAAAAATCCAAGTTTTTGCCGCAATTTGATCATAAGATTTTCAATACATTGTTTAAATGTAAATGATTCATTGAGCCAAATACTCACATATTTGTGACTTTATTACTTTTATTATTTATTGCTACCATTATTTATGATTTATGACTCTCAGTATTGCTACCATTCAGCATTGATAGGTGTAGACTGTTAAAATCCATATCTCTTGCTCTTCATAAAAAAGCATGAACTTAGTTTTGCTTGCATTAAGTACTAGTTTAAGGTTGACAAGTGCATCCTGAAGAGCATTAAAAGAAAGTCGCAGGTTCTTATCTGCAAGTTATACTAGGTCAGCGAAACAATATAGAATAGTGTTGTCAGCATAAATGAACATTGCAGTAAGAGAAGAGAAAATATCAATATAAATTGAAAACAAGACAGGGTCTAGAACTGATCCTTGTGGAACACCTTTTGGTACTGGTAAAAACTGTGATTGGATATGTACAGCTTGGACATACAGAAATCTTTCAGAAAGGTAATTCTGAAACCACTAATTCTGTAATTCTGAAAGCAATTGAATCAAACCCAATCCAATTTTACCTAGTTCGGAGGAATAAGCAGATAATAATCAACTGTATTGAAAGCTTTTGTTAAGTCAATGAAAACAACAGCTCAATGTTTCCTTTTGTTCAAACAAGGCACAATAAAATGACACAGTCCCTTAAAACAGGAACAATGTGCTTCAGATATACATCTGTATTTAGCCCTTTCTTGTGCTTTTATATTAATTGTACAATATAATTAATATGCCATTGTTAGTGTATTTAATGTTGAATTATTCCATTAAAGTGAGTAGTCTAAAGTCATTTATGGATTGAACAGATTTTGGATGAATTGGCAATCTCATAATGCTATCCTATTTTGGAATTTCTTCTCTCTCTCTCTCTCTCTCTCTCTCTCTCTCTCTCTCTCTCTCTCTCTGTGTCAGTGTTGGGATGATGTGGAAATCAGAGGGCAGAGGCAGTACAGACCATCAGTGTTGCGTCAAACAACCTCAAAACGACAGCATGGTACGCAGACATTTGACTGTCCCTCACTGCACACCAACAAGCAGCATCACCTGTCATTGGGAATGAGTGTGTGTGTGATAATGAAATCATTGTGTGGGATATGAAAAACTCTCTTTACAGAGTTTCTAAAGATCTTAAAAAAGTCTTAATAAACAAATTTCAAATTCAAGACAAATTCAAGAAATGGTCTTAAAATGGTCATTCTCAGAGATTGGCCTTGAAAAAGTTTTGAAAAAGTCTTGAATTTTATGCCAGGAAAGGGCTAGAAACCCTGCTTTGTTAAATCAGCTACCTGTGTATGCTACCACATATTTGTCTGCATAGAGACATATAGCCTATTCTTGTTCATATTCCATCCATTTGGATATAATTCATTTGCTATGTTTATAAAATACAATATAATAGGTATTATTCCCTGTTGAATGCACACAATTTCTGAACTGCAGTTTTGTGTTTGAGTCACATCTGTTTCTGTTATGGAGGTCTGTACGTCCAAGGTATATGAAAAAGATTGCTTTGAAAGTGTGGGTGTGGGGTCATTCAGTAATTTTTATAAATAGTTATAAGTAGTGGACAGTCAAATAAGGTAGATTTGTTTCCACATTTAAGTTACTGTGACACATTAAAATGTGTTGTGCTCACTTCTCTACTCTAAAACGTTTGCAGTTGTTACTTGAGAAGAGTCAGCTCAATTAACCTATTCAAAGTTTTAGTTAGTTAACTAATCTGGCAGGCTAATTTAATAAAGTATTAGAAGTTAGTATTAATGCAACTACTAACCACTATTAATGTATATGTCTACTTGATGAGTTTGACAATCAAATGCATTAACAAGATGATAGTTAGCAGACCAGATACTATAGTTAGCTAGTAAAGATTCATGGATTGAACAGTTGTTAGCTCTATTTTGTCTCAGGTGCATTATTGTCTTCTATTCTTGCAGAGAACGGTGTATCTCAAGCCACCTCTATGTGCAAGGCAGAGGTGGACACCAGCCACCGTCCCCAGTCGTCTTCCCCACCCTCGGGCTCCTCTGCAAGGCAAACCCGTCAGCATAGCTCTGTGGAGGCCAGGTTTCATGATGGGTGACTGACTCCTTTTTGCACTGCATGATTAACTATGGAAATGAATCAGTACCTCCTAAGATAGCAACTGATTACTCCCATGATTAAGTCAGTTTCCTGTATAATTAATGATTTGTCTGATATTATGTCACATCATAGCTCAGTGTGTGTGTGCCTGCATGCATACGTGTTTACAGTATGGTGGCTGCCTCAGATTCTTCCCTTGTCTTAAAGTTCTCCCTCAGTAATGGCTATAGAGCCTCTGTGACTGATTCTGATCTGTATGTGGAGTATCACATACGAAAGTTTGAGTCTTTGAGGTGGTTTCACTAACATCACAGGCATTTGAGATCATTGAGAAATTCTTTTGTCTTCCAGCATCCCAGGGGGCGCTAGTGCTCTCTTCTCGAATGGACTCTGTCGCTGGCCTGGTTGTAATGCAACATCTGAAGATTTTTCCAGTTTTCTGAAGTAAGCAGAGTACATTCAATGACTTGGTATATTTAGGAAGTTTATTTTCAAATGGTCAGTTACAGATTGACTTTGTTGATTGAATTTGCTGATTAATTACCCTTAATTGTAATCAGCAATGTAATACTACTACTCTAATTCAGTAATGTCTCACCATAATGTGACAATGAAAAGACATCATTGTTTAGAGATTAATCATCATTTACCATGAGCTAAATTCCCCTTACAGAGATGTCTCTAAAGAACGACAAGCACTCACTTGCCTCTAACAATATTTGTGAGTTGGATGCTTCTTTGAAATTTAGTTATAATCAAAGTTACTGTTTTTGTAATCAGGCTGCCTGTAATTCTGCTAGATGCTATTTGCTTCTCTGTTACTTAGTGCATTTGACCTGTTATTTGTTTTGTAGGCATCTTCATTCTGAACATGGTCATGGTGAAAGAACCATTGCTCAGTGGAGGGTCCAGCAGGACATGGTTCAGTATCTGGAGAGTCAGGTGAGTTCTTGTCAAAATGTTACGGTCCACTACACCATGCATAATTTTGCTGTAGCAAAATTAGTTTAAAGTATAAAAAAGGGTTTACACCATCGCCCCCAAATGAAATAATGATGGCCTCAATTACCATCTCCCTGCCATTAAACAAATCCCTAACCCTAAATTGTAAATATGCAGAGAGATACAGTAGGCAAGGCAACTTTATTTATATAGCACAAAGGTAATTCAAAGTGCTTTACATTAAAAATTAAAAGTGCATTAGCAATGTAAAGTGCTTTGCAGAATAAAACTACAGAAAATATAGTAAAAATACAGTAAAATTAGCAGAAAAAACAATATTAAAGTAATAAATACAAAAGAATATAATATAGAAATTGGAATTAAAAATCGAAATTAAAAAAATAGAGATAAAAAAGATTAAATTAAAGATAAGATAAAAAAGATATTGTAGCACAGAGAGCACAGTATAGCTGAAAGTATGAAGTAGCTAGATGACCAAGTTTGAATGGGAGAAAAATAAGTGGGGGATAAGTTTTTCTACCTGTCTCATCATAAAGGACTTCTTGTCTTCATAAAGAAATACTTCTCACAAAAACCTTATATATTTTATCATTTATTTATGCTGTCTTGAATGTTTGTCAAAAAAAAGATTTACGCATTCACTAAGTCCTACTCACTCATTGGCTACTTCAGTCAGTGTATTGACTGAAGTATGAATTAGTGTACCAAAGCACTTCAGTGAAAGTGCAGACCAGTAGTGAGAAGGTACTCTTCTATGATTTACTTAGCAATGTTTTAGCGAAAGTACATTGGTTTGAAACACCGAACAAATGAATGGAGAGCCAAGACTTCGGTTACGCTGCACAAAGAGTTTGAGACTTCGAAATGGAGGTTTTCATATTCTCTTTTCTCGAAGTTGCCAATCAAGTCCATGCTAACAGAAATGGCTAGCTTTTGGAACCTTTGTTCCATGTGATTAAAACTTTTCTCGTCAGACATTCAGGACAACTCAAGGTGAGTACATGATAGTAGCTTTTGGGTGAGCTATTCTTTTAAAATTTTCCTTATTTCCTTCCTCATTTTTCCATGTGTCTTTACATGATGTCCACACACTTATCCTGAAATCGCTCATTTATGCTGTTAAAAATGTAAGAACCAACATTTAATGGGCCGTCTCCTTTTTTTAATTTTTTTTAGCTCATTCTGGAAAAACAGAAACTTTTCGCGATGCAACTCCATCTGCACCTCTCTGAACACAAATACACTGATTTGGTATGTTGCTTTTCATCCTTTCTTCCTGTGTCTTAAGCAATGGCTCTCAGTGTGTTTTGCCAGGAGTAGAATTTGCCCTTGTGTAGGAAGCTGCAGCAAGTAAAGCTGCACCAGGCAACCTTGCACACTGGTTGCACCATTTATCAGCGAGAAGTAGATTAGATTAGATTAGATTGCCACTGTACTCAGAACAATGAAAATCTGTTTAGCAGCTCTTCAACAGTGTGTAGCATAGATAGCAAAAATAAATAAATGCAAAATATATACAAAGACAGATAATAATGGATGGCAGCCTTGATGTGGGAGAGAATCAGTCTCTTGAAACACTTGGGGGGTTAGAGCAACTGGGCGGTAGTCATTCAGACAATTCACTGCGGCCTTCTTGGGCACCAGGACAATTGTGGCTGATGGAGGACAACAGCTTGCTCTAGTAAGAGGTTGAAGATGTTTTTGAATCCCTCTGCTAGTTTGTCTGCACAGGGGCCTTCAGTACTCGTCTTAAGACTCCATCTGGTCCACCCACTTTGCTGATGTCAGTTCTGCATAGGGTGGATCTGACCTGGTGTTGGTGTAGTTTTATCGTCTGGTCCTTCCCTGATAGTGTCGGGGGGTTGTTGTCCTCTCCATTCTGATAGTTGAAGTAAGCAAGGAACTGGTTTAGTGTGTCTGGGAAAGCGTTGTTGCTGCTGGAACTTGAGACAGTGTAACCGTCCTCGATTGTCCTTATCCCCTCCACCTGCACTAGGAGTAGCTGTCATTGAAGTGCTCCTCTATGCACACTGAAAACTGTTTGAACTTTGAAATGCAGAAATCATGTCACATGATGTAAGAAAACTGCCACAGCCTAGTTTGTGATGCTTTATACCAAAAGATATGAGACAGTCTGTGTTTCACGCTTAAGTTTCAATTCATCACTTCCAGAATTTAATTTGAGCAAGCAGCATATCAAGCCTTTCAATTAGAGGAAAAGGGAAGGTTTTGTGTTTTAGGGTAATAGGATTTTTACAAACAAATCTTGCCTCTTGCAGCTTTAAGAATCTTTATTAGAAAACTTGAAGACATAGCCTAAATTATGCTGATCTGCTTGACATGTGGCATTTTTTTCTGGAGTTTTCTTTGTGTTTGTTGCCATGTCCCCCTCCCTTCGTCCCTACAGAAGGCAGCGTCAGACTGGCCCTACAGCCTCCCTCTCCTCCTGCACCGGCCTCAGGCAGCGGATGGGGATGGAGCATCACGCTGGGTTGCAAAACATCCAGAGGAGTTCGCTCAGCATAGCTACTGGGCCAGTGGCAGTGCCCATCTTCTGCCAGGTAACACAGCTCTCCATCAGTACACTGCAACATTGATATAGCTCAGTAAGCAAAAAGCAGAAAGCAGCCTGCTAGTTGAATGACTACACCTTCCTCATAGTGTTGGCTTGCTGTTTTGATGATGCTCCACAGATCTGGTCCCCAGTATTGAGTGTTACAAATACAACAACATCAGACCTCCCTACACCTACGCCTACCTGATAAGATGGGTAAGTAGTGAAAGCCAAAGCCTCAAAGGATAATTCCAGTATTTTTAAACCTGGGCCCTATTTTCCCTATTTTTTCCTCTTTTTGGGTCTAAGTGATTAATAGTCTTGGATAGATGGATAGATAAAAAAGTTTTGGAATCGGTCCAGCATCAAGCAAGAACGCTATAACCGGCAACCACGAAACATTACCACCAATGGGGCAACCTCTCCACATCAAATATGTCCACTAAAAGTCACTGCCACTGCCACCTGCCACTCACAGGCTCAGATTATTATAAGTGACAACATTATGGAACTCAGTGCGTATTACCTCCAATCTACCCGCAACAGGTCTCTCCACTCTTAGAACAAATTTTTTTATCGGCTTTGTGCTTTGGTATAGGATTTCTTCTCTTCTTTGGCTAGAAGTAGTGATCCATATTTGTCCAAATAGTCACTGCAGACCTGGCGGTTTGCGAGGTATACTGTAGTGTCTAGTTAGGAGTGTTAGCATACATTTGTAGCACAACTAGCCACAACTTCAGCGCGTCCCTCTCCAACAGCGGTAGTCTATGAAAGCTGTGCGAAGAGTGGTGTGGCACTGCCAGTTATCAGTTATAGCGTTCTCGCTCAACATTGGACCAGTTCCAAAACTTTTTGTTCTAATTAATCATTTACACCCAGATAGATGGAAAAATAGGGCCCGGGTTTAAAAATACCAGAATTATCCTTTAATGTAGGTTGTTTTTTACAAAGTTTTGCTATCTATTGTCACTGATCTGTCAATGTGCCGAAACATTTAGGCAGTCTTCTGTCACACAATTTCTCACCCTGTTTTTCACATTGATATTTGACTACATTTATATTCCCACCATTCATGCAGTCCATACTGGAATCTCCAGACAAGCAGCGCACCCTGAATGAGATCTATAACTGGTTCACCACCATGTTCTTCTACTTCCGACACAACACTGCGACTTGGAAGGTACTTCACATTCATTCTGATACCTGCTAAAATAGTTTCTGCTGTAATGCTTTTGGGCCAAGCGTGGTATCAGTTTGTGGAACACATGTATTTTATTGTATGGGAAAAAAACATTCTATAAATTTGTGGCAAATGTCAGTTACTAAATCATTTACACGGTAGCTACATATTGATAGTAATGTGTTAATTGTAGCATTTTTACATATCCTAAATTAATTTTGACACAGTAGTATAATCACTGCAAACTGCAAAAGGATTTGGTGGTATATTGGCTGAATTATTTTATGACACAAAGTGGGACTGCTTTACAGCACAAATCAGTTTTACCTTGGTAGTAATCCACAACTTTACTCCAGTTTTACTGTTCTAACTAGCTTCGATTTGATTTTAACTTACCTAGTAAGAGTCAATAATGCTATTGTTTGTTCTGTTTTTTATTTATATTTTTGGGGGGTTTTGGGGAGGGCATCAACAGGAAACAACATGGTTCATGTGAAGTGTGGTCTTCATTTTGACAAACACAAAATGCTATACATAGCACTGTGAAAAGCCATACCATTACTTTTATTTTATTTTTTATTTTTATTTTTGTTTTCCAGAGAATTTAGTTAGACACAATACAGGTACCCAAGGAATTTATTGTCATCCATAATTCCATTGAGTTTCTCAGAAACACATGATTGAACTGTGCAAGTGAAATATTTCACTAGTTTCTTCCATCTCCTCCTGTTATACCAAGAATGCTGTGCGCCACAATCTCAGCCTGCACAAGTGTTTTGTACGAGTGGAGGGAGGGAAGGGAGCTGTGTGGACGGTGGACGAAACAGAATACCAGAGGAGGAAGGGACAGAAGTTTCACAGGTACATTTATATTTAGTAGAAAGAAAACACATAAATCCTGCTTTTTAACTCTCTGTCACATCAGTGTTTTTGATACTCTGATTTTGTTACTTTGGCCTACATACAAAACACGAGTCAAAGTGAGTGAGTTTGTCATTGCATAGTTTGTGTGTTTTCAGGGACTGTCCTGTGAAATGGCTGACAACCTACTCCCACTTCTGTCCAGAGGAGTCTTGAAGACCAACAGCCTACAGCACTGAGCTGGTATCACTCAGACATTCCTTTATTTCCAGCAGAGAGCGATAAAGTGTCGCTGTTAATTTCATCCAGTCATCCCCATGTAGGGATTTCTGTAGGGAAGCACTGAAGAATCAATGAAACATGTGTGATTTAAGATATTTTGTTCTGTATTATTTTCAGGTACATTGTAAAAAATGGCAACATTGGATCTAAAGAGATTTTGTACAAATACTTGTCAAAAATGATTGTACACATTGATTTTTAATGCAGTAAGAAATTGTATGAAAATAAATGTAGCGAACCTTTTTGTTCCTCTCTAGTCATAGGTGGCATTTGTCTGGTTTTACAGATGTAAAAAGTCTCATCTTATGGATACTATATGAACTCATATGTAACCCTCCAGTTAGTAGGTGAGGTAGAAATAAACACCACTTGCCCAGCGTGTTGTTACTTGTTTTTTTCTATCTCTGCAGGGAAAATGCCCCGATCCCATCTGGTTGCTCCATGTACTGTATAAATTCTCTCCTAAACCTTGTTAGCTCCTCTGTGCCTGCAGCTTCTTTTGTTTGGCTGCTCAACATTTTTACCACTTTGGTCTTGACAGGCTCTCTCCCACAAAAAAGGGCCGAAAGTGGGTCAAATAGTATTTTCTTTCTTTTGACTAAAAAAAAAACAAAAAACAAAAAAAAAAAAAACAGGACATAGCCCAAAGCTTCAGACAAACTTTCCACTTAGCAAGTTGTGTTGTTTCTGTGGTTGTGCTTTTGTCCAGCTCTCAACCACCTGCTATCACCCGGATTGCATTCCTCTCAGGTTTTAAAGGAAAAATACACCATTGTTCACAAACAGAGACAATTTCTGTTGTTTTTTTATGCTTTGATGTATTTTTTCTAATTCCATGTCTAAGTAGCCAAAAGTGAACCCACTGACGTCACTGGGTAATATTCTCAGCACAGGCAGAATGACGCTTAATAGGGGGTAAAAAAAGAACATTCAATACAAAACAGAAACTTTAGCTGTCTGGTTTCAATGTCATCCCCTAAAAATAAATGAGCTAGGGCTCAATTGTAAACTGCAGCGACGTTAAACAAGCATACAGGGAGAAATCCAGCACAGGAAAGGGAGAGCCCACTTTAATGTACAAAATGGCACTAGAAATATGATGTAAATTGTCAACAACTGTTTTTAAACAGTATAAATGTGTTTGAAGGATGGATTTTTCCTTAAAAGAGCAATATTTCTCCATCTTGATTCCACAGTGTGTTGTCTTTCAGGTTAAGGCAAACCTCAAAACTAACCTAATTGCTCTGTGGTGTGTTTTATTAAAAGTCCTGTTAGTGGTACCAGTAACTTGTCATAATTCTCATCCTCTCATATTTCTGCTCTAACAGCTTGGCTGTGGCAGGTGCTTATTATCTATCGGCTTCCTTTGTGCATGATTGCATCAAACAGGTGTCACCCTGCAGACTACTGGGAGCTTTACATCTGCTGCATTTACAGTTCCATAAAAAAGGTGTTAACACTAAATGGAAATGGAAAGGTATTTCCTTTCTGGGGCTTTCTCTCTAATTTACAGTTCAGGAAAGTTTCATGAAAGAATGCTTGGCTGGAAAGTGAAGATAGTGTGTGATAATGTCAGTGTTTTCAGCTCTTGTGTGCTTAGATAAGATTTATATCTTGTGCTTAAGAGGACAAGATGCACTGGGTGCCTCAAAACTTGCTGCTTACAGTGATTTGATTTATTTGTTCATCTTATCGTACTATG
Source organism: Holocentrus rufus (assembly GCA_900302615.1). NCBI lineage: Eukaryota > Metazoa > Chordata > Actinopteri > Holocentriformes > Holocentridae > Holocentrus > Holocentrus rufus. The sequence goes on from OMLF01011061.1 coordinate 69,916, forward strand.
ACTACTACTACTATTTGCTTTTTGATTTGGTCTAATTTTCTTATTTAATCCGATCATTTGCCCACTTCATCAGCACCACTTGCAGTCCTGGCTGACCAGGAAGGGACCCCCTCTCTCTGTGGCCCTTCCCAAGATTTCTTCCCTTGTTTTCCCTTTTACCATTTGGTTTTTGGGGCATTTTTTCTTGCCTGCTATGAGGGTTTAAGTCAGTGGATATCGTCTTGTTTTGTTTGTTGTAAACCAGTGGGCCTGTAAAGCCCTTTGACACTGTGACTAAATTAACTTGAACTTATTAGTGCTACTGCTAATAACTATATGTTGTATACATGTAGTGTAGTATTATTACTGCTATCCTAGCTACAGTAAGTAGTTTTTTGTGTGAACCTTGGTAGCCATCTTTAACAGTCAACTGTTTGTATGTCAGATTCACTTCATTCTGACCTAGCTATAGCATTTCCATAGTCTACATGTGCAGAGTTATTTATTTTTCAACTTTTACTTGACATCACCAAGTATTATGTATTTTTCTTGTATCACATTTTCTGTTATCTTAAATGTGCCTTGGAAAAAAAGAAGCAGGGGAAAAAAGTGGAAGAGTGGAAAAAGACAGCAAATATTGACAGGGTTCATTGTCTATTTTCATGTACTGGGTGTTTCAATGGTAGATATGCATTTTTATGCGCACTAAATTGTTTAATCTTTTTCCTGTTTCCTACATTACAGTTAGCTTTGTAGTATTCAACAGAATCTCCTCTGATTGAGGTAGTTTTAATTTGTAAGTGTCTGCATTGGGCAGACAGTAGGTTTTCCTCCAGCAAGTGAAATTTCAAAACTTAAAAAAAAAATACACA